>APFE031584261.1:198837-214115 GCA_000404065.3 Pinus taeda
TATATATTGTCCCTTCCTAATGAGCTCGTATTATGGCAAACATAATTATTTGTGCTTCATGATGCATGCAGCAAGAACTGTGCATATGTACTTTCCATTCTTTTATCTAAACATTTTTAATATGTAGATTTCAACTTCAAGAGTCTAGATTTCACCCTTATACCACGACCCTTTATTAGAGTTTGTGGTAGTGAGGACAAATTGAGGCTTAAACTTGTCCATACCCTATGGAGGCATATTGGCCCATAGGCGGCAAGGTTTGAGCTTGACTACCGTAATACAATTTTTAACGTACCTCCATTGGCTATCTCAAAAAATAGCCCCTAGCCCCATAATCTTTTTGATTTTTTTTTTTATTATAGCTAAGTTTCTATGTTTCTCTCTACTAGTCGGACTGCTACATCGCATCCAAGGAGAAACCTTACACCGTAAACACCTTATCTCACCTTCTTTGAAGAATTTTATAAACATGACCACAACTAGGAAGGAAGGAGGAGCCATAACATGCATGCATCAAGCCTCTTGTAATATGCATGGTATCGATATCCTCGACCCTTATATATAAGGATAGAAATTACATCCTAACTGCTTTGCATGTCTTTATATATCATGCCAATAACTTTCCTCGACACTAATAAATCTTGATTACCATATCCATGCATAAACATTATAAAATCCATTAGCTTATATAATCACATGCAACACCTTCATCAAATCTACTCTTAAATCAAATTGTTCATAAGTGTTTTCATCCACTTAATATGCCCTACTGCTACATAAGGATGCAATAAGAAGACATGCATAATAAGAATCCACCATTTTCATCATAAATATTTCTCTTAACCAACAGACAAAATGAAAATCAAATGTTATTGAGTATACATGCAATAGATAATCTTACCATCATAAATTATTCTACTACTTACATTATAACATAATGATCTACAAGCATCTAACACTATTTTCGTTGCTAGCTACAGACTTTATATAACATTAAAGATTCCTTCATTAACATAATGAAGATCACCATTAGATTCATTTGATATCCTACTCATTCACAGACATAAGAATGGAATCCATCATGTGAATATAGATAGCATCATAAGCCAAGGCAGGGCAACATATCCAGTACTGAATCAAATAATCTCATGAAGTGTAAGACTTCGACATACAAACATTCCATGAACGTGCATCTATCTACAACAATCACTTGGAGGGAGGAGCATCATCAACAAACCATGAATCATCTCTCATTCCCCCTGAGCAAAAATGTTTTATCCTTATCCTAACATTTGGAAATAATAATATTTTTAATGTTTTCATTATTCTCCAAGGTGATCTTCTCATTTAATCCATTCCTTCCTTGACCCAGAGGTTGGTATTCTAGGTAGAGTTATAAGCAATTTTGGGAACATGTGACTTCCATGTTGTAAATCTTCTTCTTATACGTCGGATACCTAAGCATAGCCATGCTAAATTTTTGTAAACATAAATAAATTTCCATTGTGTCTTTTTTTGTAAAGTTTGATTATTGGATTATTAAACCAACTCAACTATAATAAAGTTGATTATTGGATTGTCAAACTAGCTGAACTATTATCATTGACAGAGTTTCTAAAAATTCTAATTGTTTTCAATTCCAATTCATGAATTAATTTTGTTATTCTAGCATCCTTTTTAATATGGAAGAGATGTTGTAATGTCATCTCCTATTATTTTATGTCATCTAAACATTTTGATTTCGTCAAATTACATAAAAATATAAATTAAAAATTTAACTAAATTAGGATAATATAAATAATACTAATAATTAATAAAGATTAAAACATTTTGACTCTACAAAAATACATAAGAATATTTTAATATAATGAATTAATAACTTTTTGGGTAATATGAGTAAATTCTAACCAAATCTACTAGGACCACTATAACACTAGACTCCATATATACAATATATCACCAAATTTTAATGGTCTTTTGCTATCCATGGTTTTCACTATTCCATAAAAACACATAAAACAAAAAAATGTAACTTCACTTTTATGTATCCTTCTAAATTTAAATAATAATCAAATGGAAAATCCTTTAACTAGATTTTAAAATATTTAATTATTTTAATTTTAATTAGAGACATAGTATTGATTTTAAAATTATTAAAATATTTAACTAATATATTAAAATATGTTTAAATAGATAATAATATTTATTTTCTAAGATTAATGATTATCTTGGATTTATGTTCAAATATAAAAAATTGATAAAGTAGTTTTTGTTCTAATATTATTAAAATAATACCATTAGATAAAAGTTTTAGATGGTAAAACCAAAGACAATGATTTATATTGGACACAGAATTAATTAGAGGACTGTTCTTGTAGAATTTGTTCACTTAATTAGAAAAGTTCAAAATAGTTTTTTTTATGGGCTAACATGGTGCCATTCGTGTTAGATCGAGTTAAAGCCTCTACAGACATACAATGGCCTCAACCCGCCCCGAAGGGAAGCTGGGTCTGTTAGCCATCTCAAGTTTCTAATTGCCATCCAAAAACAAAATTTACTGAGTCTACTTATCCATGCTAAATAAACTATCCATTCAAAGAGACTATCACTGTTTGCTATCTGCATTATGAAATGTAACAAAAAGAGCCTGCTCTTCAGCTTCCTAACTAGGGAGATAATAAACATATCTTAAGAAATCAGTTTGTCATTGCACTCGGTTGGTTCTTCTCCTTCTTTGCTTCAGGAGTAAGCTTCCTTAGCTGTTGCTGTATCTCATCAAGCTTTCCATCCTGCATCAGAAGGGCTATCTGAAGATTATTCATCTCTTTCTTCAGATTTGGAATGCCTTGGGCCAATTCTACCATCTCCATAGCCACCTGTTCTGTGGCTTTTTCTAACAACCGCTTCATTACCCAATACACATGGAGAGCCTCTTTGTACAAGGACATATATCCTCTAGTATTTCCTGGGTCTGGAAACAAATACTCCCAGTCTTCCATTTCAAATTCCGACTGCTCCTGAGTCACCTCCTCCTCCAATTGATGTATTACCCTCTTGATATCTGCATGTGTATCCTTACTGTATGCCCTCTCCGCATACTGAACCTGGCACTTCATAGTCTTCCTGCCACGTTTGCTTCCTGCCAGTTGGGGCTTGCTCCATTCCTGATTACCCACTTGACATCATCCTCCTCTTCCTCGGTGACCCCTTCCTCGTCGAGTTTCACTTGAGGGTGATCCCATACACTCGTCCTCTTCTCTGCCTTTGGTTTTCTTATCTCTGATGTCAATCTTTGCTGGTCAAATATCCTCTAGAGTTCTCCCTTTACCCCTTCCGCTTCTCCTCGTCTGCGGTTGACTGTCCCATTCTGAGTCATACATCACCTCCATCTTTGCCTGAGTCAGTTCCTTTTCCTCCCAGTGTTCCGGCTTAATTCCTTCAGTCCCTGACGGTCCTCCTCCCCTGATCTCAACCGTTACAGTCTTCCTCATTCCGTCCTTTGTGCTCTTTCCTTGAGTTCTCCTTAAGCCAGGAAGTTGACCCCACTACTATTCTCTCTCTGCGTTACCTCCTACTCTGATTGCCACCTTTTCACCCTTGTCTCCACTCACCTCAAGGGCGTTAGCTGCATACCTTCCTTTATGACTCCACCCATATTCACTTCCTCCTACGTGCCTCCCTATCTTGTGCTGCTGCACCGTCTTCCTCTGTCGCCTACACTCACCATAATGACCCACTCCTCCTTGGCTTGCCCTTGTACGAGCTGGCCCTTGTCCCATCACTGTAACGTCGTCACCTCCACCACCTCTGGCCTTCAAGTTTTCCTCCCTGCTGCTATTTGTAATGATGCCTAGTCTACCTAACGTCCTGTCCACCTGTCATGATCTCTTAATGCAAGGTGGCTCATAATATCCTCCCCTTGTTCTTTTATTACCTACCCATCTCGCCACGTTTGTCACCACGATTAGGGGTCCTTGGTACTTCTTTTTATCGCTCCATGGATTGATTTGTATCCTGAGTGATTATTAGGTTGAGAGTCTCCCATCGAGGTTTGTTCATAACTATTGGCCAGATGCTATCCACCTTTCCTTCTTTGCATCCCCAATTTGCCAGAAAGTCTGCTGCTTTGTTTCCTTCTCACTTAAAATGACTTATAATTTTATATTCAATACGTTTCAATATGTTAGCCATATCTTGAACTAATGCGTCTGTTCTTCAGCTCTTGCCTCTTGTTCACAGTTCTTCCCATTATCGATTTTTTTGAGCATTTCAATTACAATCTGCGAGTCACCTTCAATCTCCAGGTTCCTGTATCCATTTCTTATTGCTATTTTAATACCTTGGTATGCGGCCATTATTTCTGCTTCATTGTTGGTCATTATGCCTCCTCTGTCCATGTACACCCATCTAGTGCGACCCATATTGTCTCTGAAGATGCCCCCAAAGCCTGCAAGTCCTGGGTTTCCTTTAGAAGCCCCGTCGAAATTCAGTTTAATGAAATTTTCCCCTGGATATCTGGACTGTGCATGGCTCTGTATCTATGGTCTTTCGTGTCTTTCCTTCTGGGGGTATATCATGTTGTAATCTATATTAATTTTGGCTAAGATTCGCCTCTCCTCAGGATTTGTCTTTCATTCCTCTTCCTCCCAGTTTTCAGCCAAAACAGTTTCTCTTATTACTTTTAGTTTTTTCCCAAATCTTTTCTGGTGGATTGTTTTTGTCCTGGAATATCCTTTGATTACGTTCTTTCCACAGAAGCCATATAACAAAACCTACAGTTAAACTACATATTTTCCTTACTATAGAGCATGAAAATTGGCCATTTCCCTAGTGAAATATGGTATGCTTTATATCTGTAGGGTCTCTATTAGATTTTCCAAAGAGGTTCTTGACCTCATCCCATTGGTGCTGGGCATAAGGGCAGGATTCAGGAGGTGCTCCTGGGTCTCATTCTCTTGTTTACAAAGATTGCATCTAGGGGGGGCCTGAAAACCTCTTCTTTGTAGCTTGTACCACGTCTAGATTCTACGTTTCCCTACTGACCATGCAAAAATTTTTACTTTCGGCCACCACTTATTCCTTCATATTTGTTTCCAATCTATGTCCTCCTCTTCTCCTTCTTGTCGAGTGGCTAAATAGTAAGCTTCCTTGACAGTAAAGGTCCCTTTTGTAGATTTTCCCCATCTGAGTATATCTAGTCTCATACTGTTTTTAATTCTTCTCGAATCCATCCCTTTTGTTAGTATCTCTTTCTGGTCTCCATCAATATTTTCGTCCCATTCTTTAGGTTTCTTCCAGATTCGCCAGGTTTCATCTAGCTCTTCTTCTTTCCAGTAGTCCTTAACAAGCTTTAATCCCTCCATTGTTGCCTTCTAATAGGTGTTTTGTACGGTTTGAATATTAGCCATTCTGTCCCTTTGTTGCCATGCCTCCTCCGATAATTGAGCTATACTTATGTTCCTGATTTCCCAGAAGGCAAATTTGTTTATGAAATCTCTATTTTGGCTTGCTAGGTCCCAGATTGAGGATCATTTTGGGACCTCTTCCACTTTGAGGATACCTTCGGTTGTTGAGGGCATGTTATATTTTTGTGTCCGTATTTGTTTCCATGTATCATTTCCTCCCCTCATCCACCTCCACCATAGCTTTGCCCCCAGGACTTGGTTTAAAATACTCGGGTCCCTGAGACCCTGTCCTCCTTTATCTTTTTGTTCGGATATACCCTTCTGCGACACTAAGGCCCATTTCTTTTCCTGTTTGGGACCTCCCCATAAGAATTTTCCAAAAATTTCCTTCATTTTTGCACAAACTCCTTTGGGGGCTGCTATCACCGATAGAGGGTAGATTGGAATGGCCTGGAGAGTTGATTTCAAGAGCACCAATCTTCCTGCTATCTTTAGTGACCGAAAGGACCAGTTTTCAAGTCTGCTCTTGAGTTTATCTATTTTTTGATACCAATTTGATACTCTTATAGGGTTTAGAGCTAGTTGATTCCCCAGATACTTTGTCGGTAGCTCTCCAAATCTGAAGCCCAACGTTCTGGTCAGGTGAGTTTTAACCAGCTCTGGAGTGTTGAAGATAAAAGTGCATGATTTGTCTTTATTGATTTCCATCCATGAGGCTTCCATGAACAGATCCAAGATATTTTTCAATCTTTTCACTTCCTTTAGGGATACCTCGCAGAAGAGCATGATGTCGTCTACGAACTGTTGGTGGGTAATAGGCATGTTGTTTCCCATAAACGAAGTCCCTTTATCTTTCTTTCTATCATCTATTTTTTGAAGTATCTTCCCAGACCATCTGCCGTCATAATAAATAAGAAGGAAGATAAGGGATCACCCTGTCTTAATCCTCTAGTGGCGTTCAAAGTTGTAGTGGGAATCCCATTCAACAGAATAGAAAATTTAGGTGTTCATAACATATTATAAATCCAGTCAATCCATCTATTACTAAATCCAAATGCCCTAAACGTTGCCTTGAGAAGGTTCCAGTTGAGGTAGTCGTAGGCTTTTGATAGATCCAGCTTTATCATCATTCCTCTCTCCTTTCTTTGCTTTAGAGAATGAATCACCTCCTGAGCTACTACCAGCCCATCTAGGATTTGTCTCCCCTCAACAAAACCGGTTTGTTCCAGGAAGATAATGTTTGCAAGAATTGGCTTCAGTCTTTTAGCTATCAAGGTTGCAATAATTTTATAAATAACATTACAAAGGGCTATTGGGCGAAAACCTTGGGCATTCTCAGATTTCGCCGATTTAGGAATAAGAGCAAACAGAGTAGAGTTAAGACTTGGCCATACCTTTTGTTGTCTATGAGACTCTTCAACCACTTCCAGAATATCCTGTCCCAGGAAATGCTAGCTTGCTTGATAAAATTCTACCGTAAATCCATCCAGTCCTGGTGCTTTGTTTTTGTTCATTCCTTTGACTATTTGCTCTACTTCTTCTAGCATTGGTTCCCTCATCAAAGCTTTATTTTGGTCTTCAGTTACCATCTTGGGAATTTCGTTGCAGATTATTTCTATTGCTTCGTCTCTGTTGACCCTTGGTTCTGTCAGCATATATCTGTGATACTCAACTAATACTTGTTCCATTCCTTCATGTTCTGTTATTCTTTCCCCCTCACTGTTTAAAATAGAGAAGATTATGTTCCTTTGCCTGTGTTGAAACATTGCTTGGTGGAAAAACTTTATGTTCCTTTCTCCTTCACAGAGCCAGTTTATCCTGGACTTTTGTCGCCATAGGACTTCTTCCAGTTTTCTCCTTTCTTCTACTTGGCTGATCAGAATTCCTTCTTCTCTGCTCTTCTCCTCGTTTCGTCCTTCTGTTATGATTTTCTGTTGTAACTCTTCCATTTTCTGTTCTAATCTCTTCTTCTCCATTAAAATGTTCCCAAACTCTTCCTTGTTCTATTTTTTTATTTTCCCTTTGAGTTCCTTGAGCTTTAGCTAAAAGGTATGCATCTTACTTCTCCCTCTTTGTTGACTCTGGGTCCACCATTCCTGTACCTTTGGTATGAACTCATTATTCCTGAGCCAGAAGGTGTCAAACCTGAATGGGCGTTTGTGAGGGTTCTTTTTAATATCTATTTCCAATCTAATAGGCCAATGATCAAAACCCATGGCTGGTAGAATCTTTGCATCTACAAATACATTCCTGTTTAAGATCTGTTCTGATACTAAGAATCTATCTAGCCTCGATGCTATTTGATTTCTACCTCCCCTTCGATTATTCCAAGTGTGAACTCCATTTATCGGCGGAATATCTACCAGTCTTTGCTCTATTATCATTTTGTTGAAAGCCTCCATGTCTTGCTCTGGTCTACTTATTCCTCCTTTCTTTTCACCTAGGGTTTTAATCATATTGAAGTCTCCGCCTACAATCCATGGAACCTCAGGAAACTCCTACGGATAGTTTGCATATTTTTAAGGAAATTTTTGCGTTCACATGGGATGTGCGGGCCATAAACTCGAGTGATGAGTACCCACTCAGATGACCCTATCATTCTGAATGATCCTGAGAGGATTCTAGGGAGGTTGACCCAATCTTTGACTTGTACCTTCTCCGAGTTCCATAGGATTGCATCTTGGCCCATGACTTCATATTGTATTATATATTTTCTCGTTATCTCTTCTAATTTTTGAGAGCTAATCTTAGTCTCTTGGATTATCATTGTACTAGGCTTGTCGTTCTTCACCCTATCCTTGAGATACCTTTGTTTCCCTTTAATGTTGAGACCTCTAATGTTCCAGATTGTTACAATCATTTATAACTTTTTGGATGTTGTTGAAATACCTTTGAGAGAGGTATGACTTTTCCTAAATTTACCAGGGTCTCCCCTACCACCTGTATAGTTTCACTCATCGGTCGTCTTCCTCTTTTCCTACTTCCTTTGCGAGAACTGCCCATTCCCATTCTCTATGTTTCCTGCGTTCCTGTTTGTTCCAGAGGACTTGTCATAAGGCCTCCCTTCTTCTCCTTGTATAATTGTTTTTGCGCTTCCTGGATGAACCTCTCATCCAAGTTCCTCCAGTCCTGTAACAGCCTTTTCATTACTAGTTCCTCATCATTTCCATTGTCCTTTTGAGGATCAATCTCCATCTGCGATTGTTCTATTAATATATCTGCGTTCTCCTCTCTCCCTTCTTTTTCCATGTTTCCTTGGTTTGAGTCTGTCTCCTTTGTATCTTTGGTAGAATCCATAGGTGCTTCTGCATTTTCCTCTTTTTCTATCTCTCCTTCTTCTTCCGGGAGTATATTGAACTTATTTTGACATTCTATGGGCAATGATTTAGTGGTTTGTGGCTTACCGTTTCTTTCCCAGGCCTCCTATTTTTTGCGATTTCTTGGAAACCCTCATCTGCTTCTTCTTTTTCTTTAGTCCTTCTCCTTTCTCCTTCTGCTTTCCTTACTATTTCCTCCGCAACGTTCAATGGGCATTGTTTAAAGAGATGGCCATATTCGTGGCACCTTCTACACCTCAAAGGTATATGTTCGTAATCCATCGGTTGTTGCCATACTTCATCATGGTACTCTAACTCTATGGACTCTGTCAAGGGATCTGATATGTTCATATATACACATATCCTCGCATAGGATGTGTATCTCCCTCTCTTTGTAGACTTTGATACTTTGACAAATGACCCTATCATAGTGCCTATTCCTTCCAGGATTTTAGGGTCCCAGAACTCTATTGGTAGGCCAAACAATCGAACCCAAACAGGTGCTGCCAGCATCTTTTCTTGATCAAGATTGTAACAGTCTTGCCAGTGCCTCATGAATAAACCCGCGTTCTTCATGAAATACGGACCCCCTTCAAAGGTTCTTTCCTTGTCTTCTAGGTTAGCAAATATCACTGTAAAAAATCCCTTTGCCCCCAGCTTCAGATCTATATGTCCTTTCGGTTTCCAACTTTTTTGTATCCACCTTGCCAGGTCCTTTTCAGCCGGCCAAAACCCTACAAACTTACATATCAGAGCGTGATCTCTCATGTAGCATCTATACTCTTCGAGTTTGTTGTTTGGGATCACAAACTTCGGCTTTTTTAGGGCTCTGGGCAGGCATCTACCTCCTAATCTTGTTTGCCATTGGTTTCCCATCACCGGCGCATCCCTACTCTCTCCCTCTGATTCTTTTCGTAGTCCGCTTCCACTTGCTTCTCCCGTCGCTACGTTTTTATAGGAGGGGATCTCTCCCCTCCCTAGATCCCCCGCCATGGCGCCTTTTAGCTCCTCCTGGCTTTATGTGCCTTCCCTTCTCCCTTCTACGCTGTTATTGGTTTGATTGCACTCCAGATGTTCGTTGTGTGCCCTTACCTCCACTATTGCTCCTCTTCTGGCCTTTCCGTTGTAAACCCTAATGTTTGAGAAACCCTCGTTGTTTCATGAGCTTGGTTCCATCCATCCCTCAAATCCCTTTAAAACTTCTTTATTCAAAAAAGTTCAAAATTGTTAAAATTAATAGTGGTTAGTTGTATATTATAGAAATAAAATGTTAAAAAAAATAAATTAATTTTTTATCTTATAAAGTTTAATATACCTTATTTTGCTTATTGAATTTTATTATTCATTATATTTTTATATGCATAAATTATATAAAATAACTATATATTATAAAAGTATGAAATATTTTATATTATTTGTAATTTTATAATGTATATATTTTTTTATTAAAAGTGATATTTTCTATATATTTATATATTATTATAGTTGTTTTTAAATATTATATTATAAAAATAACTAAAAATATATATTAACCCCATTAAAAATAATAAAATAAATAAACACATTGAATATAAATAATTGGCATAACAAATCAAAATTGAATGGCCATGCTTGGAAATAACTAAAAGTTTGTTAAAGGCCGTCAAATGCATTACAATAAAGCAGAGGTGAGCTATATTGCTTGAATGCAATTTAACATAGGAGCTATATATTTAGTGTCCACTTTAGGTAATATTAAAGAAGTACTATTTAGGTGTCACATTTTGTAGTTTTAGGTAGATTTTTGGTTTAAATTTGGTGGAGAAAATGTATTCATTTTTGTAGTTGTGTTGTTTAATTTAACTTTTTTCATTACATATATAGATTCAACACCCTCAAAAACATTCTAAAGAAGCTTCAATTGTGAAGAATTAACACATGAAATATGTGATTTCAATAAATCTCTACAAAATAAAAATAAACAATAAATCTGAAAAAAAAAACCTGAAACTTTGCAAAAAATAAAAAATAAACTAGAAAACTACTAAAATATTATATTGTATTCAACAACCTTGAAACTACTAAAATATTATATTGTATTCAACAACCTTGACAGGGTTGTGTTAACATTACAGCTAAATCTTTGGAAAATGTGAAACTTGAAAACTACTTAGATATTATATTATATTCAATAGTTTAACATCACAACTAACATATCTTTATATAGATGCAATTCCACATTATATGGAGAAACGGGTCAACTTTGATCCTACACAACTTCAAACTTGATCACTCTTGGGGTGTCTATACATTAATTCATCTTGAACTTTGAACTTTTGAGTTAACATGACAACTATATCAAGGTGATTCCACATTATATGGACAACCCCGTCAACTTTGATCCTACACAACTTCAAACTTGATCACTCTTCGGTGTATATAAATTAATGCACCTTTAACCTTTAGGTTAAGGGTTTCCTCACACCATGGCTAGCATTATTATGACCGCCACAGTGATGAGGGAGAGGGAGAGAGCTCTGGTCACAGAGGTCATGATCATGATGCTGGAGGGTATACTCTCATGAAAATGAATCCAGACGGCAAGGCTCATTGTTCTGATCCGCTGGGAAGATATGATGTGAAATATGAAGAATATGGCCACCAAGATGCTCCGGAACAATGGAATGAAAACGGCTCAATATGCAGAGCCAGCGATGAGGTTGAATCTGAGTTTGATGAAGACGAAGCAGAAGATGAGGATCAGAAAAAAGAAGAGGAGGAGGAAGAAGAAGAGGAAGAGGAGAATGATGAGGATCAGAAAGAAGGTGAAGCCATTGTTGGAACAAAGGAGGAGTGCAAGCAGAATCGAGAAAATGATGGTGATGAACAACAAGGGGGCTTTGTTTACAGAGGGTTGCATGGCCGCTTCAATGACGAACAAAGAGGGCAGAGAAAGAAGGAATCATCACTGAACTTCCCCCCTTGTCTCCCTTCTCTGGTAAGGGCACGCCATTTACCCTGTCAGACGCCGTCGGTGGTGTTGAAGTCGTATAGGAGCAATGGAAGGCTGGTTATAGAAAAAGAAGTGAAGAAGGTTCAACATCGTGAATATTTCCATGCAGTACGTTCCAATGGGCGTTTAACTCTCTATTTAGTAAAGCAGGATGCAGAAGCTGTGCCTTCCTCTCCCAACTAGTCTAGTCTAGTCTTGTTTAGTAGTGAAAGCTGTGGAACGATTTGTCTGTTAGAGCTCTGTTTATTGTTTAAGTGATCTGTTTTCAAGATGTTTTCTGTTTATTTATTGTTATTATTTATAAATCAATCAACCAAATAGCTGAAAGTTTCTAATATATTGCAATCTTGCAATTTTGTTATGATATGAGCTGAGGATTTCGTACAATTTTGCTAGAGTACAAAGGGTTTCTTTTGTTATTAGATGATTTCCTTTGTGTCTATGGAGGGAAAGATTAAACTGTGCAGAAACATTGAGGGTTTAATATTTTGATTTGCTATGAACATTTGATTCCAAATATAAGGTTACCGTTCTCTTCGGGGATGATATTCTCCCTAGAATGAGTTCTGCGCTTCGTCAATATGGATTCAGTTTCTAGGAAAGACCTACCACAGTTAAATCCACATGGATCCAGTTTCTCGAGAAGGCGTACTATAGTTTTTCTAAAATTTCAGAAATTTTATTCAGCCTTATCATGTTACTTTAACGGTACCAGTTCTAAGTTGCTTTTGTTTGTATTTTCTGTTGATTGGTGCAGTATTGCATTGCCGAATAAATCAGATTGAGCGCATAAGGAATATTAAAATTTAAAATCTCAAAGCTGTAGAGAAATAAAATTATAAATTTACATGGCTCAACCTACTGTGGATATTTCCAGACTTTAAAGATTTTAATGTGAACTTAGATATTGGAAAGAAAAAACAACTTTATAGATTTTGGCAGTATGTACGGATATTTCCAGACTTTAAAGATTTTACCGTGTGCTTAGATATTGGAAAGAAAAAGCAACTTTATAGATTTTGCAGGATGTTACATCGGTCTTCATTCGATGCAATTGCGAATTTATCCCGTCTTTCAACATTCCAGAAACGTTTGACTTGTCAAGACCAATGTGCCGCAGTTTACTCAGAGCAGCGCACGGGAGAAGTAAAAGCCAACAAATGAGTATGAAAACATGTTGCTGTAGTAATGCTGTGGGCTTTTTCCAACGCAGCGAGATCAGATAAATTTTGACTCAAAATTTTTAATTTGATAAACAGAAATGAGGCCAATATTAACGATTTAAAATCTATATTTTAAAAATAATATATATATCTATCTTCACAAACTACGGTTTTTAAACAGAAAAAATAAATTCATATACAGCTCGTAATCAATTTAAATTGATATTTAAAAAAAAAAAATTGGGATAATTTTGATATACCAATTTCAAACAAAGTTATTCAAATAAACTGCTAAACATAAAGCAACAAGAAAAAAGGCAACTAGTCAACTAGTGGTTTTAGGCCCAAGGAAAAAAGTCAAGCCAGGCAAAGAAAATTCAGTTTCAGAAAGTCACATTATCTTTGAGTGTCTAAAATAGTTTATTAGAAGTTAATATTAATAAATTAATATAAACTAATAAAGGTTAACTGACACCAGTCTCCTGAATAATCATTAAAATATTATAATGATAATGGGCTACTATTATTTAAAACAACGTGAATTTAATAAATTAAAATTACATTATAATTTCTATATTGGGTGAGGCTTCTCTCGAAATGTGTCAATCTATATAGTAAATTTAATCTATAAAAAAATATTGATTTATATTATTTATTTAAACTTTTTGGTTTTAAGAATCCATCGTATTTTTGTTTTATATAACTTATTTAATTTTTCTCTTTACCAAGGAGAATTTGGTAAAGATTCAGTAACGAGAGCACTGGGTGAGGAAGTGAGATATTTAGGTAAAGATTCAGTAACGAGAGAACTGGGTGAGGAAGTGAGATTTAGGGTTTAGCGAGTTCGCTGGGTAACGAAGTAGCACATGTAAAGTTTAGCAAGTTTGGCGGTTTCGCTAGGGCTTCGCATATTTAGGGTTGCCGACATTTACTTTTCCTTTTTACCGAAGAGAGATTTAGTAAAGCTTTGCCGGTACTAAAGAGAGCACTGGATTTAGTAAGTTTGGCGGTTTTGCTAGGGTTTCGCACAGGTATTCTGGTGTGATTTATTTGTATTTCCCTAAAGCAGAGACGGTTAACGACCTGAAATCGCCATTATTGAAGTGATTAAAGACGAAGTTATGTTCGATGTGGATTTGCACATTCGCCCTTGGACAAGAGAGTTTTGTTGGTACCTCACTAGTTTTGTAAATATAAATTCTCGAGAAACAAACTTCGCCGAGTTTATGAATCTGCTGGCTTCCAAGGAGTACAAAGCAAGGGCATTCCTAGATTCCATAACAGTTCAAGGCCAAGGCACATCAAATTAGTCACTGCACCAACCGACACAATCTTTCACCCAGATTTTCTGGTTCATGTTTCTTTCCTCGTATCAATCACATCAATCAGATATCGGCATCTTTCGTTACAATGTATTTGGCAATCTGAGTCCGATATTACTTTCAATGATAAATTCATAGGGGAACTGTCGAGGGTGCAGGCTTTGAGAGACTGAACCTTTTCCATATCTGAATTACCCGGTTTTCTGTATCAGTACCTTATTTTTCACGGTTTATTTTATGCCCTAGCAGCTCTGGCCCACCAACAATTTTAATGGCGGACTTCTTTCTCACAGCCTGGTAAATCATGTTTGACATCACAGCAGGGAGAAATGTGTTGTTTAGCCGAAGAGTCCAAACCATGGTATTTCAGGGTATGTGTTGTTTACCCGAACAGTCCAACCCAAGGTATTTCTGGGTATTCTTATCAATTATATTGTAACTCATTAACTATCTTATTTTTAAAAAATGACTCACGCAATCATTTTTAACTAATTGTCGTCACAAAGCATTTAAAGATAAAACAAAAAATAAGTTTTAATTATTAATTAAATTATATTGTTTCAGTTAAATTACATTAAAAATATGAACCTCGAGGATATGCCAAATTACAAGGACTTATACATACGGTTTCAGTTGTGCAAGCACGACATTTATCTATCCTATTCAAAGGCATATCCATTGTATTATTTAGTTGGCACATGCACAAGGAGAATTAGCTAAAAACTCTGACCCGGTTGACTGGATTAAAAGGAATAGTCAAATTCTTGACTATTTTTTAACTTGTAGAATTGAGGCTTATGTGATCCATCATAGTTATGAGAAGAATTGCCGCGTAAATCACATATAGAGAGACCTTTGTTCTAACCAACTAATGTATGCTTATTATAGACATAAACTTAGACTCTTATCATGATATAGATGTATATCTAGCTTTGGTAGATCGCCTTAAACTCTATGATTTTTGGATGGCATATAATGGGGATAAGTGGATAGAAGGTCCTACCAAGCATTACGGAAAGAAAAAAAAATAAATAATACATTAAAAATAAATAAAATTAGTAATTATAATTTTTAATTTT
>APFE031584261.1:224497-234497 GCA_000404065.3 Pinus taeda
AGTGGTAGGTTAGTTTAATATTAAAATAGTTATTAAATATTTAATATTCAATTTTAATTAAATTTAATAATATATAAAATTTAATTAAGTTATTAAATTAAATTAAATTATTTTTAGATTAATTAGTTATAAATAGTTAATTTATTAGTTATTATATTAATTAATATAGTTTATAAATAATTAGTTTAGTTTATAGTTAACAAGAAATTAGAATTAATTATTAGATAATTAGAATTCTTTATTTAGGATTAAATTTCTAATTAAAATTTTCATTCTTTTTAGCCCAACAACAGAAATTCCACAATTATGTCAAATTCGACTCATCAATTTTGGAGGCTTAGATTGAGTTTTACTTGGTCAAATGAGACCCAAAATGGCTCATTGGAAAGGTAAAATCAAGGAGAACATTTCTGAGGAGGTTTCACTAATAAATTTGGTCATTTATTAGGTCGAAAATCATGTAGAAGAGCAAGCTCCGAATTTCCAAACAAAATAAATTTTATGAGTTTTATTTTCTGCATTTTCATTTGTCCAAATCTCTTCTCAATGCAGATCCATTCGTCAATAATATCCTTGGCCAATTAAACCATCACAGGCATCAATAGAAAGGTTATATTTTACTTTCAATTATTTATTTAAATTGAATTTAATTGGATTTATTTTAATGTCAGAAATGATATTTTGATTCTATTGTTGCATCTTAATTTATTTTGATTTTTTTTTTGCAGGAAAGCAGTAGAAGAGATATGAAGAAAAAGATCTCAATGAATAAGAAAGCTCCAGCAATTAAAGATTGGAATACTTGAGCAAATAAAATTGTATTTGGAAGATTTTTCTTCAACAAACTTTCTTGTAAATAATTCCTTTGAATATATTATAAATAGTAGATTGCAAAATGTAATAAGGAGTTGGTCTCCTCTGTAATTTTGGACTTCTAAAATCTGCAATAGAAATTTAGAGTTGTAGGAGAGAGGAGAGAAAATCTTGGATTTGAGGATTACTGAGGATTTTTTCTTTGTATCTTCAATTATGTATGATGGGTAGAGTTTACACTATTATGGCTCTATCTTTGAGAGCAGAGGTTCAAGTAATGTAAAGGACTATTGGAGATGAGGGTCAGAGAAATGGATTCAATAAATTGGTATTTCTAATACTACTGTTTCAAATACTAGTTTCATTTGTATAACAGAAATGTCTCATTTATTCATGTTTGTGCATTTTTGTCAATATGGGTAATTTCTCTCAATGTTGTTATTATGTATCTTTGTCCTTACGGATTAAATTCTGATTTCTGAGTAGTTATTTACTCAGAAATCTGTCCTATAAAACTGATTTATTAAATAGTATTGTGTTGTGAACTATTTCTACATATTGTTGTTTAATTATTGGATTTACTGATTTGATAATCAATATCATTTTTGTGAATTACTTCCCGACATGTTGTTGGTTTATTATTTCAGTTAAGAGGTCCCCATGGGATTTGTTTTGGTTTTTACAAATGTCAGTGAATTGAACTACTTCGTTAGCTTGACATTAACTAAAAGCTAGATATATTTAAATTCTTATCATTTAATTATCTTGCTCGTAGTTGGGTTAGATCTATATCTGCCTAATTAAGATAGGATTAAGATTAGTTTTTTTTGCTTGGATTATAGAATGAGATTGTATTTAGATTAAGTTCTACATTATTAGTTATGGCTTGGCTAAACCCAAATCAGCTTGAGGGTCATTCTCTTGCCTGATCAACAAGAAGAAGTTATCTGATATCCCTGTCTATTGGTAGTTAAAGATACATCATAAACCAATAGCGATAGGGAGAAGGTAAATAGACCAAGTTAAATCAGTCAAAGCCACTAATCCAAACAGAAAAGGAGTTGCTTTAAGGTCCGGACCGGGAGGATATCTCCTGATATTGAGGTGGACATTGTTGGCACTCAACACATACCTAAATTTATCTCAACTCAAGTTCACAATAATTTAGCATAAAAGGGATGGGTGTTACATAATCCCTTGCTTAAATTTTACACCATCTTCAGTGTATCACTACATCATCTCCTCATTCACATGTAGCTGGTTTCTGAATCAACAACTCTCATGGCTCTGCCATTTGCTACAATTTTCCCGATGTACGTTGGTCACAAGAAGTTCTCCTCTCCCATAGCTACATTGGTGAACAAGAGTTCTCCTCTTCAATAGCTACATTATTCACAAAGAGTGCTCATCTTCCATATCCACAATGGTCTCAAGGAGTGTTCTCCTCTCATAGCTACCTGTAACATTATTTTCAAAGTGTTTGTCAGATTTTATAGATACAAAATTTTAACTATGATATGTATAATAATCTATTACTTAATATAAGTAAAGCAACAATTGCTCATTTTTCACTTTATCTTAAGAATGCAGGTTCGCTTTTTGTAGTCATTGAAGCCTTTGTGTTCTTTGTTGAAGCACGTTATTCTTGTTGTTTTTCTATGTACAACACATCTATTAGCCATATTTTCCACATCAGTATATCTGGAATGCCATAAATATTTAGTTCACGTAAATAATATATTATATTATATATATATTATAGTATATATATATATATAATCATAGTATTATATGTTGATCATATATACCTCTTCATAATCATGTGTATGCCAAAATTAACCATGGTTACTTATCTGTGAACCACTTCTTACTTTCCTTCTTCTGTGCAACCACCCAGTCGATTGTCCTACCATACATCTACCCAATGTCTTCATGCACATTTCAACACAATGTGTATTATACACCGATATACATATCATATTTCAAACATGTAACATATGTAGTCATGTTGGTACCGTATGTACTATTTTTCATAGTACCGCCTATGCTATGAGCCATCATACCATTCCCATGGTATCACATGCATGATGAAACTTTGTCAACATATTTTCCTACCATGCTAGTATCATACCAAACATTCTTTTACCTTTATCTAGCAATTAAAAAAATTGTGCTGAGTTGACAAGGAATTTGTATGAACATGGTTCATTTTTGTAATCAGAGAAAGTTTTTTTCATGTGGAGACCATTTCCAGATTTCATTTGGTTAAATTATGAGTGGCATAGTATTATATTCATGCATATTTCAATCAGACCTTCTACGTAATGTCCTAAAGAAGATTGTTAGCTCACAGTCAAATCATAATTCATCCTGTGTGGTTTACTATTTCCCTTTGTATGCCTCAACAACTTGTTGGCCATGCATAATTTAGTGTAGTTATACCTGAAAGTTTTTACTACTTTCAATCCTACAACCCTTTAGTTGCAAGTGTTTATGATCTCAAGGTACTTACATGTTAGCTCCTCTTTAACATTAAATTAATCTTAAACAAAGGATGAACTATCTATTTTTATGAATTCCTGTTTGAATTATGCAACATTTGTTGTGTTGTTGAGACACATTATCAATGCAATCCAATAAGAGAACATCTCAAAATTTCTTGGTACAAATTATGAATCTCAATTGATATGACATAAATCTATTTAAATAGATTCTTAGATACCATTTAATTGACCCAATGGTCCATACAACTTGTGTTACTTATTAATTACCATGATTTGTACTCAAGGATACTTATAAGTTCCATTATGCATATCCATCGAAAGATGCATATGTCGTCTAAAATTGTTTAAGTTAAGTTTCCCCTTAATCATACTTTCTTCCAACTGAAGAATAAATAAAATTTTATGTATATGCATTAATCAAAGGATTAATTTCAATGACAATTTGCACAGGTTATATAGTCTTGTACTATAACTTGTTCTCACCATCCTTTTACCTTGGTATAATAATTTCATAGAAATTATACCATTTATAAGTTATTTTTATGTCCCGATGAGCATAGTTCAATCTTTGACCAGAATCATAGTCTAGTTTTATGAGAATTGTGATTCCTGCATTCATGAAGCAAACTTAAGTAAGTGCTCCACTCAAGTAACTATATCTTCCTCCCATATTCCTTACTTGTTATTAATCTTAAACAAAATCGAACAACATTACTTTTAAGGCATTTTCTCCCTATTGCATGCTATAACAACTTTAGTTATAAGATATAACCTTCAATTTCCCTGTTTAGCCTGGCCCTTAAACATAGTCATGCATACTTTTCCTATTTATTATTGGCACATAATAGCCCAAGTATGTATGTTAACATAAATATAACTTCAATATAGTTCAAACAATTCAAATCCCATACATGGAGGAAAAACCAATTTTTTTACATGATATGCCTATTTTTAAGCATCGTTAGTAGCACACCCTTGATTCTTACAAGTCATAAACTAGCAATCTTTTCAACCACTATGTCCAATTTCCAAGCAACAAGACATACACTCTATCACAACACAACATCAACTCCACAGTACTTTATGAATATAATGATTAGGTCAATCACACTCTTTCCTTCTATAGAAAATTCTCCCCCTTAATAGGCATTAGGGTAACCAACATCTCTATGACTTTTGAGCAATGACTTTTACTTTCTTTCAGAATGAATATTGGAAATCATCAGGAATTTCTTACATGGAAGATTCATATGACTCATTACTATGCATGGATATTAAGCATGATCCTCTTCAAGATATGTGAATCGGAATGACGACTCAGCCAGACTACAAAATAATTCTTGACAATACATTAGTATATGTATCATTATACAACAATAAAAGAATGATACAACCATAGACTCCCTCTATTAAAACAAGTTATGCCAAACTATAATTTCAATATCCTAATAATATATGCTAATTACATCAATTTTGTAAGTAACAATACAATACTCACAAGCTCTCTCAATCCATGTCCTCGGGATGACCCTTTCTCAATCAATACTATCAACCCTTATTTAGTTATTGTGACAACACTCAAAACTTACCCCTTATATTAACTACATTCAACCAATAGATCATACATATTATAGAGCCAATATAGTGCTTATGGTTAATACGTAGCAAGGATAAGCCGTCTACCATCACAACCTACATTGTAATGCTATGATAAAAAAACAATAGCAAAGTAGCAAGTAAACTATGTTAAAGTAGTCTTCTTTCAACACGCAATTTCAATTTGTGTACAACCTTTGGCATGATGGGAATTATTAACCATTATACCTCGTTATATCCCCTATGTTATCACACATCTCATGCCACAAATTTCACACAACATACTATGTCATTTGCAAACATCTATCCCAAATGGTCCAACACACAAAGTAAATATTCAATCTGTTATCCTTGTCTTTCCTCCATAACCATGTTTGCAGACTGATCGAAGAAAAAACAATGTGCCTAGATTTGTGGAAATCATAACATATCTATTAACATCTTGTGGTGCTTACACCCATTAAGGTTTAAAATGCAATACCCACTTCCCCAATTACTGATTTTTTTCATAACTTTCACATGCATCGATCTGATGGGCATAGATATTTTCACATTCTGAAACATATCGAGAATGAAACACATAAACCTCTTGGCTTATCTTAATTCTTCAACCTGAAGCATATTAAAGTATGCTCAATTTGTATGTAGTGTAAAATACACACGGATGCAATAATATTCAACATATTATAAGGGTTTGAGTAGAGTGGTTAAGTTTTTAATCAAACATAACCTTTGAAGCTTAATAAATACCAGAATTTTTTTGAAGACGGATCAACCCAAATCTCAATGGTTGTCGATAGTTGCTTCAAAGATTTTTTTGGGACCCAAGTAATTAGATCCAATGATCGAACCCTCTACATATTAGAAAACTGCAACTTCATGAAAGTTGAGGGTGTCTGGATTTTCAACGAGGAGACGACTTATTGTTGCAGAGAGGAGATTTTTTTTCTACTACAATATCACATATATTCCGAGGTGTGCATCCTCAAGAACTAGTTGTGGGCACTCTGAAAATTTCATTTAGTCAATTGAAATGTGTATTACGTTTTTTACATCTATGCTAAAGTCATTTTAAAGAAACTAGGTCGGCCATTCCCTTGGCCACATCTGATTCTATAATTTTTAATTAATCTTTTTGTTATCGTGGTGCAACAATTTTCAAATTTGTCGCTCGATAGTGATGCCATTCAACACCATTTCCTCCTTTATTGAGTGAGGGTTTTTCTAGAGGAAATTTACCACAAAGCCTATCACAATACCTCGAGTTTCTAAATTCAAAACACCAAACAACACATGTCAGCGCAAACAATTTTAAAAGAATTCGATGCACATAGAAGACCCACATCATTAATTTTATCACATTATTCACTTACCCTATATCATAATTTATCATTCTTCCAATAGGTTATTAGAATGTAATATGTTCGTTGAAATCTGTACAAGTTGTGTCTTGCTATTCAATATTTGCCTGCACTCTACTTTGAATCATTTAACGGGATTTACTAGTCCCAATCTCTGTGCAGCCTCCAATGTATAGAAGGTTAAGGAAAGGATTACGCTGGTACATTGAGCTAGGGATAGCCCTTTACCTATGGATATATTTTTTAGAGATAGAAGTTTTGTGAATCCTCAATGGAAGCGGTTTGGAGAAACAAAAGGGAACAATCATTGACATTATGAAAACAAGAAGAAATAGTAAGCTTATAAGCAGGAAATAAATTGACACAAGCTAAAAAATGGGATACATTGTATTGTCTGGTTAGTCAACCTGAGTTTCATGACTTAGAAATTGACAATTATTCTTATTATGAGAAGAAAGCAAGATTAAGCATATACAATTCCTTTTAATCGACACATAAAACAACTTTTAAATTACACAATTATAATTATCAAGCTAACAATCCTGATATAAGGTTAATATTGGAGGTTGCATTCGCACATAATAAATTTTTGGTTGGAAATGTTTGTAGACATTAAATCTGCCACCACATAATGCTTGGGATGCTGACAACATTTAAAAAAAATGATTTCAATTCCTTTCGAACAGTAATTGTTTTTCCCACGATGCTTGTCTACTATCTATTTGTAATTAAGAAGGTAACTTATGCCTTGTTTTATTGTAGTTGTGAACAATTTTCTTAAAAATCCACCCATCTATTGAGCCTGTCCAACTAATTTTTTTTTATACTATTACTTTCCCATCTAACATCACTATCATAATGGTATGTGGCCTATGCATGAAATTTTGGTGTCATCTTTGTATGAAGAATGAAATTGCGTTTTATGGTAAGGACATAATGACCCCACTTGCACGTAAGTACAAAAGCAGACATAAATAACCACTCACAACAAATTTCCATTTGCTAACCGATAACCTTTCTTGCTTATTTGACTTAGCAATTCCATACTCTGACATGTAGGTCATTTTTTCTAAGATAGGGTGGATACTCACATTGTTTCCTTGGCACCAAGAAAGGATAGCCATTATCCTACTCCATGTGCTCTTGAATGCCTTCATATCAGCGGATAACCATTCGAGTGAGTGAATCACATTCGATATAAGAACGGAAACAATAGTGCTACATTTTTTAATTTCTTTTTACTGATTTTTCTTTCATGGATTAGTGTCATTGGCTCTATGGCCAACACACATAAGTCTAACTATGATAAGGCACTCAAAAGTAGTAAAAACAAAAATAAGCAACAACTGAGATTAGGTGTGATTGTGTGGTCATATCACAATCTCTCACAATGATAACACCCTGAATGAGATGATTTGGTCCTTCTTTTCATGATCCTTTTCATGCTTGTGGTAACTCCTATCCACATGTAACTGCTTGCAGTGTAGTGGAAACAACAATATTCAATCTTTAGGATTGTCATTTACATCTTCCTTATCGGTGTTGATGATTTCTTTCCATTATCTTGACAATTCATACTTCCTTCATTCTTCCATTGATGATCATGGTCCCTTGTTTTATGATTGCTAAAATATCACTGGACCCTCTTTTACTTTTGCTGGAACACAGAATTTTCCTCGACAAGAAATTTTGAAGATCTCCATCCTTTATGAGCTCAGTAAATAGCTTAGTGAATAGGATTGTTCGAAGGAGCTGGAAAAGATGTCCATGTTTATAACTGGCATGAATATCCAATCCTTACAAGTGGCATATTTGAGTGAAGAGGAAGTTCATGCGAGGTGGAACTTCATCGAAAAGGAAATCACATTGTTTGGCATCTCGACAAATGGGAACCAAATTTCTGCCCAAACATGCTTTCAAAATCACTATAAACACTCGTCTTTCTTGCTAAAATTATGCCAAGTGGAAAATATTGGGATGGTTGACTGTATAAATAAATGGTGTATGGACTGTTATGATTATGCCTCAATATATATATAAATATATATATTGACTTTTCAATACTATGACTGAGGCGCATATCATATCTAAAATTAGACGATTTATACCATTGTGTATATATGTACATCCCAAAATGTATCTCATAGGAATCTATGCATAATTCCTATATAAAATGTTTATAATTTCTTCAACTTTAATATTGGATAATATCCACATTTTCTTTATAACACCCCTCCCTTTTGTACTACATTATTGTAAACCTAAGCTAAGTTAAAGCTAGGGGTGATATCCTCACTTGTGTGTTAAATGTTTGTAAACCCAAGTTGAGGAAAGCTAGGTTAGATACCCCCCTTTGTCGGTTAAACTATTCTACACCTAACCTAAGGACAGCTAGGTGATATGTAATATGAAAAGCAAATGTATTATTAAATAAATTAATAAAATAAATCACTTGGAGGGTGGAGCGCCAAGAGAGAGGAGATGATTGCCTAATCCCTTGAGGAATGGGATACAATTGAATCTTTCATGATAAGCTTCTAGATGTGATTCTAGATAAGCTTGGATGGATTGGATATCCATCGAATGGGTGGGAGATAAAGATCCATCGAAAATAAAAAGCTTTGCTGGAGATAAAGGCAAGATTTTATGTGGAAAAGCATCAGTGAGATAAAGACGATATTTTCTAGATAAGGCATAGGCAAATGGAAAAATACATAAAGCGGGACACTGATAATGGTAACGAAATCATGAAAGAGGGTATTAAATATCCAATGCATTGGTCAATTGAAGACAGTTTATCCTTGGCAATATCTTCGGCTCGAGAGGAATCAGAGGTGATTCATGGCTGGGTGGTAGTGCTCCTCCTTCCAAGTGAGGTTTAGTTGGTGTTAGTTGGATGGAATGTATTGTATGTTG
This sequence comes from Pinus taeda, assembly GCA_000404065.3. Classification (NCBI taxonomy): domain Eukaryota; kingdom Viridiplantae; phylum Streptophyta; class Pinopsida; order Pinales; family Pinaceae; genus Pinus; species Pinus taeda. Next base: position 233,688 of record APFE031584261.1, read on the forward strand.
TTTCTTTTCCTGGATATTACTTCAATTCTTTTAGCATATATGTTTAGCTGCAGGAACAATGATAACTATACATGATCAATGATTTACGTTCAATTGAGGTGTCCCAGATCTCTACTTGTACTGTGTAAGACTTATGTTGATGATATTATCTATGTTCATGTAATTGGTTTCACTCTTATGCATGTGGATGAGTAAAATGTTCGTTGAGTCTAAATCTGATCATCATTATGTTAAAGGAACATAGTTTGTATTCAATGTTATATTACGTCTCTGGGAAGATAATGGGTACAACACATAGATACATGCATTTCATGGCATAGTCTATCATAGTTAAATTAACTATTATATGTGTACTCAAGGAGGTTGGCTTAACCCTCCTACCTATTGTTAAGGGTTGAGTAAGTCTATCGAATTATGATTCTCATGCATGGTTAGGCTAACTGCATTAGACTTAAGTTAATTAATATTGGTAGCAAACATAAACAATGAATGTTACGGATTTCATGACAAAGTTATTTTCTTTCTACAAATTTATAAAATCATGTAGCTCAATAATAGTGTTCATGAGGTGAATGAGATTAATGTACTAGTGAATGTAATTAAATTCTAACTGTAGTGAGATGAAATCCCAAGTTTAAGAGGCCTAAGCGTGAAATTTCTAGGTAGGCTAAGGAGGTTCGTTACATTCTTTGTTTGAAACAAAAATCTAAATCTAATTTTACCTTCTATAACTTAAACTTTTTTTTCAACATAAGGTCACACAATTTAGATGGGTAAGGTCCTTATCTCTCTCTCTCTCTCTCTCTCTCT
>APFE031584261.1:234939-262943 GCA_000404065.3 Pinus taeda
ATTTTAACACACACACACACACACACACACACACACACATATATATATTGTCCCTTCCTAACGAACTTGTATTATGGAAAACATAATTATTTCTACTTCATGATGCATGCAGCAAGAATTGTGCACATCTACTTCCCATTCTTTCATCTAAACATTTTTAATATTTAGATTCAATCTCCAAGAGTCTAGATTTAACACATACCATGACCCTTTACTATAGTTTGTGGTAGTGAGGCCAAATTAAGGCTTAAACTTGTCAATACCATATGGAGGCGTATTGGCCCATAAGCCACAATGTTTGAACTTGACTTCTCCCTTACCATTTTTAACGTATCTCCATGGCCTATCTGGAAAAATAGCCCCTAACCAGATAATCGTTTTCAATTTTTTGTTTAATTATACTTAAGTTTCCATGTTTCTCTCTCCTAGTCGGACTACTACATCACATCCAAAGAGAAACCTTATACCATAGACACCTTATCTCACCTTCTTTTAAGAATTTTATAAACATAACCATAGCTTGGAAGGAAGGAGGAGCCATAACATGGAAGCATCATGTCACCTGTGACATGCATGGTATCGATATCCCCAACCCTTATATATAAAGATAGAAATTACTTCCTAATTGCTTTGCTTGCCTCTATCTCTCATGCCAATAACTTTCCTCGACACTAATAAATATTGATTACCATATGCATGCATAAACAATATCAAATCCATTAACTCAGATAATCACATGCAACACCTTCATCAAATCTACTCCTTAATCAGTTTGTTCTTAAGTCTTTTCATCCACTTAATATGTCCTACTACTACATATGGATGTAGTAAGAACCCATGCATAATAAGAATCCATCATTTTCATCATAAATATTTCTCTTAAGCAACATACAAAAGGAAAATGAAACCTTATTGAGTATATATGCAATAGATAATCAGACCATCATATATTATAACATAATGAGTTGCAAGCATCTAACACTATTTTCCATGTTAACTAGAGACTTTATATAACATTAAAAATTCCTTCACTAACATAATGAAGATCACCATTAGATTCATTTCATATCCTACTCATTCACATACATAAGGATGGAATCCATCACATGAACTTAGATAACATCATAAGCCAAGACGGGGTAACATATGCAACACTGAATCAAATAATCACATGAAGTGTAAGAGACTGACATACAAACATTCCACCCATGTGCATCCATCTAAAACAATCACTTGGAGGGAGGAGCATCACCACCCAACCATGAATCACCTCTCATTCCCCTAAGCCAAAGTTCTCTCGAAGAATCAACTGCCCTCAATTGGTCGACACACTCGGTATTTAATACCCTCTTTCATGATTTAGTTTCCACTAGCGGTGTCCTACTTTTATGGATTTTTCCATTTACCTAGGTATTTTTTAGAAAAGCTCATCTTTATCTCCCACGAGTTTTTTCCTCATAAAAGATTGCCTTTATCTCCTGCAAGGCTTTTATGTTTGATGGATCTTTATATTGCATCTATCCAATGGATCTCCAATCTGTCCAAGCTTATCTAGAATTACATCTAGAAGCTTTACCATGAAAGGTTCATCTCTATCATATTCCACATCGGATTTGGCAAGAATCTCTTCTCTCTTGGTGCCACACCCTCCAAGTGATTTATTTTATTAATTTATTTAATAACACATTCTCTTTTGATAATACATATCACCTAACTTTCCTTAGCTTAGTTTTAGAATAGTTTAACCCATAAATAAGGGTATCACACCTAGCTTTCATCAACTTAGGTTTACAATCATTTAACACACAAGGGAGGATATCACACCTAACATTAACTCAGATTAGGGCTACAACAATTTAACACACAAGGGAGGGGTGTTACAACTAAGCACAAAACCATTGTGTTCTTTCCAAGAACAACACAAGATTTATTTATTCTAATTAATCAAAAGGTCATAATTGCTTACCTTTTCTTTAGAAAAGAATTATGTCTTATAACCACATAAGGTAATTATTAAAACTATAAATTTCAAAATAAAATATCACTTTTCAAGAATAATAATCTAATTAACTTTTCTCTTATAGTTTTCACCACTAATGGAAATATTTCACAAGTTACCCTTTCTAATCTATATTCACTTCCAATAAAATAACTTGTATTTGTTATCATTTCATACACCAATAAGAAATCCCTTTGTAAAAAAATTGAATGCATCCTATATTTTCTTACATAAAATGCATATGCAATGTTTGACAAAAACAAGCACAATAGTCTTTATCTACATGCAGTAATATATTGTATTTACTACCTGGATGCGAGTGATTTCAATGCATATTAATGGGAAATGAGATGAGGCCATGCACAGGCAGCTGTTGGCAGGTGGCGGAGGCTGAACATTGGGCTTATATCCAAGCTGAGGTGACGGGCATTCAAGGCGATTTAATGTAGCTGCACTTCCCAGGTACGCAGACGAAGGATGAAGGCGGGATAAGCCAGAGAATTATGGAGAATGTTCTGGTGTTTTCAGGAAAAATAGAGGCGAGCAGACCCGTAGAGGAAGATGCAGTTGGTGGTTGGCATATGATCGAGCTTGATAGCAGAGGCGATTCATGGTGGTTTGGCCTACAAAGGAAGCTGCAACGCCCTCAGGAGAAGCCACCCTGGCCTAGCTCCTGCTTGCTGAAGGTAAGAGCAACACGCTCCCTCTCTATTTCCATAATTGCAAGTTGTATTCTTACGCCCGATAGCAGCCCCTCCTAGGATGGTAAACCTGCTGCAGCGGCTTGGGTGCGAAACGGGTCTCCTACTGAGTTACACAAGCACGATTTGGGGAGGAATCTGGTAGTCGGTGGGCTCAGAACAGGGGTCTGCTTTACCTCTGGCAATAACACTGCAAATTCTCAGTCATTACGCCTTCCTTCTCTGTCGGTGAGTTGGAATATCAGACCGCACACAGTGAATATGCCTCCTCGACTCAGAGCAACTCCAAGAAGGGGACGAAATGCGGGTCTTAGGGGAGGGACAGGAGGCAGAGGTAGGTCGACTCCTCAACGTATTTCTCCAATAGCTGTAGCTTACCCTCCCTCACAAGTTTCTGAAGAGTGTGACTCTTCGATTAATAACTCAGTACAGACAGCTGAATTCTACTTTAAAAGCAGGCTAAACAAACCACTAGTTACGGCTATGGTTACGGTCATATTTTCTGAAGAAGAGGAAGAGCAAGTTAGCCATGAGAATTCAGAGAAGGAACACTCCCCCACCCCTCTGGATGACTCGTCGCAGGAGGAGGATCTCATCAGTGCTCAGTCTGCTTCAACGGACCAGCCTCCCTATCCCAGGGTCAACTCGATTCAACGTCAACTGGAGGAATACAGCATTAGCCATCCTGCTGAGGGGATGGAAGGGGAGGCTCAAGGAACTGCTAAACCTCAGCACGTCTTGGCTCAGTCAGATAAGGAGAAGAAATGGTAGGACAACACCTATCCCAATCTTTTGGAGCTCAGGCTCCCCCGAGGAGTAAAGCCAACGGATGTAAAAGACGGTCTGATGGTGACGTGGGAACGTGTTTCAGATGAGGAGCAGGATCACGGCCCTGATGAACCCGGGTAAATTGCTACACAACGCTTGAAGCTTCCATGCAGGCACTTTGAATTTTGGTTTCCAGTTTGTTTTTTGAATTCACACCACGACATTATGCAAGGCGACATCTAGTTAGTGGTCTAGGCTAGAAGTTTTGGGATGTTTGGCGAATAGCCCAGTTTTCATTATGTTATTTCTCTGTAATCTGGTTGTTAGCTCTTTTTTAATTCTGCTCTAGACTCACAAGATATGTATATGGGCTGTAAGAGCATAGGACAATATCAGTTTAGAAATGTTTTCTTGACAGAGAGAGATCCAACACTCTCTCAGAGGTTAACTCCTCTTTGTATATATCTTTTTTCTTCTTAATATTAATAGAATAGACTTTACCCAGAAAAAAAGATATATTGTATTTACTATGAAAATATATAATAACAATCAATCTTTATTTACAAATACTAATATATTTCATTTACTAAAAAAATATATAATAAGAATCTATATCTATATGTAGTAATATAAAATCTTTATCTACATGTAGTATTATATTAAATTACCCATACTCAGATTATTCAAGTAAAAACTCTCTTCTTCTTCTCTTTCATTCTACTCATCCATTAAAAAACGAACTAGAAATTCGAAGGGGTGAAATACTCATTATTTGATTTGCAATAGTTTAAACCATTAAAAATTAAAAACATAAAATCTTACCTCTGCATTATAAACTGTCAAACCTCAGCACCTCCAATTACAAGGCAAAATTGAATCCAAGAGTTTCAAGACAAATCACCATTGTTAATAGCCACAACACATCATCGTTTTGTCTCTCAATCCTATGCCTCACGTTTGTTTCAGTGCCACGCAAACACTCACTCAAACCTCTTCTCTAGTGATTCTCAAGTGAATGATATCATAAGTCTTATTGCCAATGCCCATGCCCATTTTTCTCCCATGGTTAATATCTTCCTTTTTTCTCCTAAGAGATCTAATGCTATTAAGGGATGTTATTAAGAAATAAAACCTAACTAAAATGGTTAAAGATAAATTTTATTAGTAATATTCTATTTATATAGAAATTGTAAATAAGAATATTGTAGGGATATTATATAAGGTAACCATAATAATGACAAAAGCAATATTAATAATAATATTACTATAACATTTTATGTTTTGATATTAAAAATTGTAATCAAAAAGTCAAACTTTTGAGATAGTTTCATTGTTGGTATTTAACATGTATTCATATTGTTTTTAAATGTTTATAATTAATGTGCCATAATAATATCTAACACATGGACCTTAGATATTTTTAAATGTATTATATAAAAAATAGTAGTCTAACTTATAGATTAAATAGTTTTTTTTACTGTGTAAAACAATTACAACAAAGAATGTCAATTTTTTATGTTTATAATGCATAAATGGGTTTAAAAATGATTAGGACACTTGAATTATGTAAATTAAACAACTTAAACCTAGATTTTTAAAAATTTCCACATGAAAAAGGTCCCTTTCTTCTATAAGTTAGACTATGCCATAAAAAAAGTACTTACTATGAACTTAACATTTTATATGGAGAATTAATAATTGAGTAACACTTTTTGGAGTTTTTTTACGGATTTATGGCAGAAACCTAGTGAAAACATTTGTTGTTAGATCTTGATTTGTGTTTTTAAAAAACCATGAGCCACTTCAATTGTGTAGATTTCACCCATAAAACTTGTGGTTTCAGTGAATCCCTACCAGATTCAAGACAAATTAGATTGAAAATATAAATCAAGAAAAGTTTTTTTGACTACATATATTGATTCAGCACCTTGAAAACCGCAAGCCACTTCAATTGTGTAGATTTCACCCATAAAACTTGTGATTTCAATGAATCCCTACCGGATTCCAAAAAAATTAAATCAAAAATATAAATCAAAAAAACTTTTTAAAAGGTCACACTCAATTGTATTAATAGTCCTGAACGGATTTTCGTTTCGCCCATTATTAGTTTAGCATTCACCAATTCAAGTTATAATATTGAACTTTAAAAAAAAATCAATAATATTGCAAAATAAGGATTCAAACATTTGATTAGACCATAATTTGAACGTCGTATGATATGGATTCAATAAATTGATATTTCTAATACTAATGTTTGAAATACTAGTTTCATTTTTATAATAGGATTGTGCCATTTATTTATGTTCATGCATTTTTGTCATTATGGGTAATTTATCTCAATGTTATTATGTATCTCTGTCCTTATGGATTAAATTCTGATTTCTAAGTAACTATTTACTCAAATCTGTCCTATGAAACTGATTTATTAAATAGTAATGTGTCATGAACTATTTCTGCCTATTGTTGTTTAATTATTGGATTTACTGATTTGATAATCAATATCATTTTTGTGAATTACTTCCCAAAATGTTGTTGGTTTATTATTTCAGTTAAGAGGTCCCAATGGGATGTGTTTTTGTTTTTACAAATGTCAGTTAATTGAACTACTTCATTAGCTTGACATTAACTAAAAGCCAGACATATTTAAATCCTTAACATTTAATTATCTTGCTCTTAGTTGGGTTAGATCTATATTGCCTAGTTAAGATAGGATTAAGATTAGTTTCTTTTTGCTTGCATTATAGAATAAGATTGCATTTGGATTAAGTTCTACATTCTTCTATGTACTCTTCTCGAAGAGGAAAAACTTTATTTGTGGCTTGGTTCAATCCAAATCAGCTTAAGGGTCATTCTCTTGCCTGATACACAAGAAGAAGCGATATGATATCCCTATCTATTGGTAGTTAATTATACGTCATAAACCAATAGCGATAGAGAGAAGGTAACTGGACCAAGTTAAACCAGTTAGAGCCACTAATCCAAATGGAAAAGGAGTTGCTTTAAGGTTCGGGCCGAGAGGTTACCGCTCGATGTTGAGGTGGACATTTTTGGCGCTCAACACATACCTAGATATATCTCAACTTAAGTTCACAATAATTTAGCATAAAAGGGAGGGGTGTTACATAATCCCCTGCTTAAATTTTACACCATCCTCGGTGTATCACTACGTCATCTCCTCATTGACATGTGGCTGGTTTTTGAATCAACAGCTCTCATGGCTCTGCCATCTGCTACAATTTTCCCGATGTATGATGGTCACAAGGAGTCCTCCTCTCCCATAGCTACACTGGTGAAAAAGAGTGTTCCTCTTCCATAGCTACATTACTCACAAAGAGTGCTCATCTTCCATAGCTACAATGGTCTCAAGGAACGTTCTCCTCTCATAGCTAACTGTAACATTGTTTTCAAAGTGTTTGTGAGATTTTATAGATACAACATTTTAACTATGATATGTATCATAATCTATTACTTAATATAGCTAAAGTAACATAATGAGCATGGTTCATTTTTGTAATCAGAGAAAGTTTTTTTCAGGTGGAGAGCATTTCCAGATTTCATTTGGTTAAATTATGAGTGGCATAGTATTATATTCATGCATATTTTCATCAGACCTTCTACGTAATGTCCTAAAGTAGAGTATTAGCTCATAGTCAGATCATAATTCATCTCGTATGATTTACTATTTCCCTTTGTATGCCTCAACAACTTCTTGGCCATGCATAATTTAGTGTAGTTATACCTGAAAGTTTTTACTGCTTTCAATCCTACAACCCTTTATTTGTAAGTGTTTATGATCTTAGGGTACTTACATGTTAGCTCCTCTTTAACATTAAATTAACCTTAAATAAAATATGAATTATCTATTTTATGAATTCCTATTTGAATTATTCAACATTTGTTGTGTTGTTGAGACACATTATCAATGCAATCCAATAAGAGAACATCTCAAAATTTCTTGGTACAAATTATGAATCTCAATTGATATGATATCAGTTTATTTAAATAGATTTTTAGATAACATTTAATTCACCAAATGGTCCATACAACTTGTGTTACTTATTAATTACCATGGTTTGTACTCAAGGATACTTATAAGTTCCATTATGCATATCCATCGAAATATGCATATGTCGTGGAAAATTATTTAAGTTAAGGTTCCCCTTAATCATACTTTCTTCCAGCTAAAGAATAAATAAAATTTTATATATATGCACTAATCAAAGGATTAATTTGAATTTGCACAGGTTGTATAGTCTTGTACTGTAACATGTTCTCACCATCCTTTACCTTGGTATAATAATTTCATAGCAATTATACCATTTATAAGTTGTTTTTATATCTCGATGACCATATTTTAATCTCTCACCAGAATCATAGTCTAGTTTTATGAGAATTGTGATTCTTGCATTCATGAAGCAAACCTAAGTAAGTGCTCCACTCAAGTAATTATATCTTCCTCCCATATTCATTACATGTTATTAATCTTAAACAAAATCAAACAACATTACTTTTAAGGCATTTTCTCCCTATTGCATGCTATAACAACTTTAGTTATAAGATATAACCTTCAATTTCCTTGTTCAGCCCGACTCTTAAACATAGTCATGCAAACTTTTCCTATTTATTATTGGCACATAATAGCCCAAGTATGTATGTTAACATAAATATAACTTCAATATAGTTCAAACAATTCAAATCCCATACATGGAGGAAAAACCATTTTTTTTTACATGATATGCCTATTTGTAAGGATCGTTAGTAGCACACCCTTGATTCTTACAAGTCATAAACTAGCAATCCTTTCACAACACCACTATGTCCAACATCCAGGCAACAAAACATACACTCTATCACAACACAACAACAACTCCACACTACTTTTCCAATATAATGATTAGGTCAATCACACTCTTTCCTTCTACAGAACATTCTCCCCCTTAATAGACATTAGGGTAACTAACATCTCTATGATTTTTGAGCAATGGCTTTTACTTTCTTTTAGAACCAATACCGGAATTCATCAGGAAGTTCTTACATGGAAGATTCATATGACTCATTACTATGCATGGATATTATGCATGATCCTCTTCAAAACATGTCTATCAAAATGACCACTTAGCCAGACTACAAAATAATTCTTGACAATACATTAGTATACGTATCATTATACAACAATAAAATAATGATACAACCGGAGGATCCCTCTATTAAAACAGGTTATGCCCAACTATAATTTCAATATCATGATAATATATGCTAATTACATCAATGTTATAAGCAACAACACAATACTCACAAACTCCTTCAATCCATGTCCTCAAGATGGCCCTTTCTCAATCCATACTATCATTGCTTATTTATTTATTGTGATAACACTCAGCATTTATCCCTTATATTAACCACATTCAACCAATAGACCATACATTTTACAGAGTCAATATAATGCTTATGGTTAATATGTAACAGGGATAAGCCCTCTGCCAAAACAACCTACATTATAATGCTATGATAACTACAGAATAACGAAGTAGTAAATAAAATATGTTAAAGGAGTCTTATTTCAACACACAATTTCAATTTGTGTACAACCTTTGGCATGATGGGAATTATTAACCATTATATCTAGTTATATGCACTATGTTATCACTCATCTCATGCCACAAATTTCACACAACAACATACTATGTCATTTGCAAACATCTATCCCAAATGGTCCAACACACAAAGTAGATATTCAATTTGTTATCCTTGTTTTTCCTGCTTAACCAAGTTCACAAACCAATCGAACAAAAAACAATGTGCCTGTATTTGTGGAAATAATGACATATCTATTAACTTGTTGTGGTGCTTACACCCATTAAGGTTTAAAATGCAATACCCACTCCCCCAATTACTCATTTTTTTCATAACTTTCACAGGCATTGATCTGATGGGAATAGATATTTTCACATTCTAAAACATATCGAGAATGAAACACATAAACCCCTTGGCTTATCTTAATTCTCCAACCTGAAGCATATTAAAGTATGCTCAATATGTATGTAGTGTAAAATACACACGGATGCAATAATATTCAACATATTATAAGGGTTTGAGTAGAGTGGTTAAGTTTTTAATCAAACATAACCTTTGAAGCTTGATGAATACTAGAATTTTTTTGAAGATGGATCAACCCAAATCTCAATGGTTTTCGATAGTTTCTGCAAAGATTTTTTTCGGATCCAAGTCATTAGATCCAATGGTCAAACCCTCTACGTATTAGAAAAATACAACTTCGTGAAAGCTGAGGGTGTCTGGATTTTCAACGAGGAGACGACTTATTTTTGTAGAGAGGAGATTTTTTTCTACTACAGTATCACATAGATTTCAAGGTGTGCATCCTCAAGAACTAGTTGTGGGCACACTGAACATTTCATTTAGTCAATTGAAATGTGTATTACTTTTTTTATATCTATGCTAAAGTGATTTTAAAGAAACTAGGTCAGCCATTCCCCTGGCCACATCCGATTCTATAATTTTTAGTTAATCTTTTTGTTATCGTGTTGCAACAATTTTTAAATCTGTCACTCAATAGTGACACCATTCAACACCGTTTCCTCCCTTATTGAGTGAGGGTTTGTCTAGAGGAAATTTACCACGAAGCCCAACAGAAGACCTCGAGTTTCTGAATTCAAAACACCAAACAACACATGTCAGCACAAACAATTTTAAAAGATGTTGATGCACATAGAAAACCCACATCATTAATTTAATCACATTATTCACTTACCCTCTACGATAATTTATCATTCTTCCAATAGGTTATTAGGATGGAATATGTTCATTGAAATCTGTACAAGTTGTGTCTTGCTATTCAATATTTGCCTGCACTCTGCTTTGAATCATTTAATAGGATTTACTAGTCCCAATCTCTGTGCAGCCTCCAATGTATAGAAGTTTAAGGAAAGGATTACGTTGGTACATTGAGGTAGGGATAGCCCTTTCCCGATGGATATCTTTTTTAGAGATAGAAGTTTTGTGAATGCTCAATGGAAGTAGTTTGGAGAATCAAAAGGGAACAATCATTGACATTATGGAAACAAGAAGAAATAGTAAGCTTATAAGCAGGGAATAAATCGACACAAGCTAAACAATGGGATACATTGTATTGTATGGTGAGTCAACCTGAGTTTCATGACTTAGAAATTGAGAATTATTCTTATTATGAGAAGAAAGCGACATTAAGCATATACAATTCCTTTTAACCGGCACATAAAACAACTTTTAAATTACCCAAGTATAATTATCAAGCTAACAATCCTAATATAAGGTTAATATTGGAGGCTGCATTCACACTTAATAAATTTTTGGTTAGAAATGTTTGTAGACATTAAATCTGCCACCACATAATGCTTGGGATGTTGGCAACATTTTTAAAAAAATGAGTTGAATTCCTTTCGGATAGTAATCGTTTGTCCCAACCATATATCGAGCCTATTCAACTAAATTTTTTTTATACTATTATTTTCCCATCTAACATTGCTATCATAATGGTATGTAGCCTATGCATGAAATTTTGGTGTCATCTCTGTATGAAGAATGCAATTGCATTTTATGGTAAGGACATATTGACCCCACTTGCATGTAGGTACATGAGCAGACATAAATAACCACTGGAAACAAATTGCCATTTGCTAACCAATAGCGTTTCTTGCTTGTTTGACTTAGCAATTCCATACTCCGACATGTAGGTCATTTTTTCTAAGATAGGGTGGATACTCACATTGTTTCTTCGGCACCATAAAAGAATAGCCATTATCCTACTCCATGTGCTCTTGAATGCCTTCATATAAGTGGATAACCATTCGAGTGGGTGAACCACATTCGACATAAGAACAGAAACAATAGTGCTACATTTTTTAATTTTTTTACTGATTTTTCTTTCATCGATGAGTGTCATTGGCTCTATGGCCAACTCACATAACTCTAACTATGATAAGGCACTGGAAAGTAGTAAAAACAAAAATAAGAAATAACTGAGATCAGGTGTGGTGGTTTACAACTATCCTCATCAACATACATCCTTTTAGAGAGGCCATATGGCAATCTTTGACAATGATAACACCCCGAATGAGATGATTTGCTCCTTTTTTCTTGATCCTTTTCATGCTTGTGGTAACTCCTATCTGCATGTAACTACTTGCAGTGTAGTGGAAACAACAATAGTCAAGCTTTAGCATTGTCATTTACATCTTCGATATCGGCATTGATGATTTCCTTCCATTATCTTAAAAATTCATACTCCCTTCATTCTTCCATTGGTGATCATATTCCCTTGTTTTATGATTGCTAAAATCTCACTGGACCCTCTTTTACTCTTGGTGGAACACAAAATTTTCCTCGATAAGAAATTTCGAAGATCTCCATCCTTTATGAGCTCAGTAAATAACCTAGTGAATAGGATTGTTCGAAGGAGCTGGAAAAGATGCCAAGGTATATAACTGGCATGAATATCTAAATCTTACAAGTGGCGTATTTGAGTGACAAGGAAGTTCATGGGAGGTGGAACTTCACTGAAAAGGAAATCACGGTGTTTGGCATCTGGACAAATGGGAACCAAATTTTTTCCCAAACATGCTTTCAAAACCACTCTAAACACTCGTCTTCCTTGCCAATATATGCCGAGTGGAAAGTTATTACGATGGTTGACTGTTTCAATGAATGGTGTTTGGACTGTTATGACTATGCCTCACTAGATATATATATATTATATATATATATAATATATATATAGATATAGATATAGATATATTGACTTTTCAATACTATGACCGAGGTGCTTATCATTTCTAAATTTAGATGATTTATACCATTGTGTATATATGTACATCCCAAAATGTATCTCATAGGAATCTATGCATAATTCCTATATAGAAGGTTTATAATTTCTTCAACTTTAATATTGGATAATATCCCCATTTTCTTTGTAACAACCCTCCCTTTTATACTACATTATTTTAAACCTAAGCTAAGTTAAAGCTAGGTGTGATATCCTCCCTTGTGTGTTAAATGTTTGTAAACCTAGGATGAGGAAAGCTAGGTTAAATACTCCCCTTTGTCGGTTAAACTATTGCACACCTAAGCTGAGGAAAGCTAGGTGATATGTAATATGAGAAGCAAATTTATTATTAAATAAATTAATAAAATAAATCACTTGGAGGGTGGAGCCCCAGGACAGAGGAGATGATTGCCAAATCCCATGAGGAATGGGATACAGTTGAATCTTTCATGATAACCTTCTACATGTGATTCTACATCAGCTTGGATGGACTCGATATCCATCGAATGGATGGGAGATAAAGATCCATCGAACATAAAAAGCTTTGTGGGAGTTAAAGGCAAGATTTTATGTAGAAAAGCATCGTTGAGATAAAGACGAGCTTTTCTATATATAACCTAAGCAAATGGAAAAATACATAAAGTGGGACACCGATAATGGAAACTAAATCGTGAAAGAGGGTATTAAATACCAAATGCATTGGTCAATTGGAGATAGTTGATCCTTCACAATACCTTCGGCTCGGGAGGAATCATAGGTGATTCATGGCTGGGTGGTGGTGCTCCTCCTTCCAAGTGAGATTTAGTTGGTGATAGTTGCATGGAATGTACTGTATGTTGTTTCTTTTCCTGGATATTACTTCAATTATTTTAGCATATATGTTTAGCTGCAGGTGTGATGATAACTATACATGATAAATGATTTACACTCAATTGAGGTGTCCCAGATCTCTACTTGTATTGTGTAAGATTTATGTTGATGATATTATCTGTGTTCGTGTAATTGGTTTCACTCTTATGCATGTGGATGAGTAAAATGTACATTCAGTCTAAATCTGATCATGATTATGTTAAAGGAACATAGTTTGTATTCAATGTTATATTACATCTCTCGGTAGATAATGGGTACAAGACATAGATACATGCATTTCATGGTATAGTCTATCATAGTTAAATTAACTATTATATGTGTACTCAAGGAGGCTGGCTTAACCCTCCTACCTATTGTTAAGGGTTGACTAAGTTTGTCAAATTATGATTCTCATGCATGGTTGGGCTAACTGCATTAGACTTAAGTTAATTAATATTGGTAGAAAACTTAAACAATGAATGTTAGGGATTGCGTGACAAAGTTATTTTCTTTCTACAAATTTATAAAATCATGGAGCTCAATAATAGTGTTCATGAGGTGAATGAGATTAATGTACTAGTGAATGCAGTTAAATTCTAACTATAATGAGACGAAATCCCAAGTTTAAGAGGCCTAAGGGTGAAATTTCTAGGTAGGCTAAGGAGTTTCGTTAGATTCTTTGTTTGAAAAAAAATCTAAATCTAATTTTACCTTCTATAATTTAAACTTTTTTTTGAACATAATGTCACACAATTTAGATGGGTAAAGTCCTTATATATATATATATTATATATATATAATATATTATATATATTAAAACCACATATATACATTTTAGATGATATTCAAAGACTTATAGATGTAAATGTATTGCATATGTTAGTACTTTCCCAATAAATCTTCTTCGCATTTTAACGCACACACACACACACATGTTGTCCCTTCCTAACGAACTCGTATTATGGCAAACATAATTATTTGTGCTTCATGATGCCTGTAGCAAGAACTATGCATATCTGCTTCACATTCTTTCATCTAAACATTTTTAATATTTAGATTCAATCTCCAAGAGTCTAGATTTAACACATACCATGACGCTTTACTAGAGTTTGTGGTAGTGAGGCCAAGTTAAGGCTTAAACTTGTCCATACCCTATGGAGGCGTATTGGCCCATAAGCTGCAAGGTTTGAACTTGACTACTCCCTTACCATTTTTAACGTATCTCCATGGCTTATCTGGAAAAATAGCCCCTAACCAGATAATCTTTTTGAATTTTTTGTTTAATTGTAGTTAAGTTTCCATCTTTCTCTCTCCTAGTCGGACTACTACATCACATCCAAAGAGAAACCTTATACCATAGACACGTTATCTCACCTTCTTTTAAGAATTTTATAAACATAACCATAGCTTGGAAGGAAGGAGGAGCCATAACATGCAAGCATCAAGTCTCCTGTGACATGCATGGTATCGATATCCTCGACCCTTATATATAAAGATAGAAATTACTTCCTAATTGCTTTGCATGCATCTATATCTCATGCCAATAACTTTCCTCGACACTAATAAATATTGATTAACATATGCATGCATAAAGAATATGAAATCCATTAACTCAGATAATCACATGCAACACCTTCATCAAATCTACTCTTTAATCAGATTGTTTGTAAGTGTTTTCATCCACTTAATATGGCCTACTGCTACGTAAGGATGTAATAAGAACACATGCATAATAAGAATCCATCATTTTCATCATAAATATTTCTCTTAAGCAACATACAGAATGAAAATGAAACCTTATTGATTATACATGCAATAGATAATTGGACCATCATATATTATGCCATAATGAGCCACAAGCATCTAACACTATTTTCCATGTTAACTAGAGACTTTATATAACATTAAAAGTTCCTTCACTAACATAATGAAGATCACCATGGATTCATTTGATATTCTACTCATTCACATACATAAGAATGGAATCCATCACATGAACACAGATAGCATCATAAGACAAGACAGGGTAACATATCCAACACTGAATCAAATAATCACATGAAGTGTAAGAGACCAACATTCAAACATTCCACACATGTGCATCCATCTAAAACAATCACTTGGAGGGAGTAGCATCACCACCCAACCAACAATCACCTCTCATTCTCTTGAGCCAAAGTTCTTTCCAAGGATCAACTACCCTCAATTGATCGATGCACTCGGTATTTAATACCCTCTTTCATGATTTGCTTTTGTAATAACCAAACAGTTATATGAATAATTTAAAAATTACCATGGTAGGTAAATGTGAAAACAGGAATTATTACCTTATTAATATTGAAATATTATTTATTCAGAATTATGAATTCAATAATAGGGTAGATAACTTTGTTAGGAAAAGTTATTTACTTCTTATTCCTTAATTAAAAGAAACAGTTGCCAGGGGAAACCCTAACCACTTTTTCCTTACCTTAGAAGAGGGAAGAGGAAAAAGGCCTGGGCTGTTAGAGAACAGACAGGAAAAAGAGAAGCAAGAGGGTACTATGTCTGATGGGGATCAGATAGTACCAGCACCATAGTGCATTTTATCGCGCTGCTGCTAGCAGGCGTTATCTTGTGGAAGGCAGTGGCCTGCAAGTGAGCTTGGGGGGGAGCGTCAGGTCTTAGTGACTGAGCTCTTGGTTGGGTGGATAACAAGCTTTATATGAGTTTATTCCAGATTCAGGAACAGGCAGCAAGTACAAGTTAAGGAAGGCACAGTGCAGGTAAGTACATTAAGGTTACAGCATTAATTAGGAGTCTTATCTTTTACTGAAAAGTTATTAGTTATCTGTAACATAGGATTTTTTTAGTATCTGAGAGAGAGAAGCTTTTATTATAAACCTATAGGATTATTACCTACTGTAAGTATGAATACATAAGCAAGATGGAATAAAGCATCTGTTCTCTTAAAGATTATAATAACTAGTATGATTCTAAATATTTTAATCAGTAGACAAATTCAGAGAAATATCAAGTAACGTATTGACTGTGTGCAGATAGAAAAATCACAAGTTATACTCATAACTGTCAAACCCAGAGAAATATCAGGTAACATATCGACTGTAACCAGGTAGAAAAGTCACAAGTTATATTCATAACTGCCATATTCATAACTGCACGAGTATAGTTCAACAAAATAAAGGAAAACACAGTCATCCGAGTTAAGTAATTATGGAAACAGTCGAATTATAAATAACTGGAACATGCAATTGAAATATCATAGCAGAATCCAAGAATTATTGCAAGAAACAGAACCGAGGGTTTAATAGATACATGCGACCCCTGTGCTCACACCTGAAGGCGTGCAAGTCTGGTCATAATAACACAAGACTTCACTATTAAATGGCTCTAGCAATGTCGACCGAGACGGAACGACTGTACAATCTTACCAGCAAATGAAATAATTGATATAACTACAGGATTACACATCTAACCATTTAACTATAATATTAAACAAAATGAAATCAAGCCTCTGTCATAACATTCGGAATAGCTAAATGGGTTTTAACCATAAGCTGTGAATAATGGCGGAACAGAGTTCACCATGATACACATATACTCATAACTAATCGCCCGCCGAATCAAATGTCAGAGCATATCACTGTAAGCATAGTCATTTCGACTCACTGTTACATGTTCAGGTCACGGAAAACAAACAGAAATACAGTTGTAAATAAAGAAAATGAAATCCTCGGTATCATCACAACTGTAGGCGCATCAATTAAAACATAACTTCATGTATTCACATATATGAAAGACTGGTAAGTATGGGAAGCACAGACAGTCTGTGCGATTCTTAACATATATCAGAAAAGACATTGAAATTACAGCGAGTTGGATGCCGAGAGCAAATATACAAAAATAACCAGAGCAAGTTTAGAATCTTGTGAACCCAGAAGACCATACAAGAATTCGTAACATCAATCATTACATTCAATTGGTAAAACTATTAGAGCAATCCCATTTGATAATGAGCATTCCCAGCTCCCTCGACGGGTTCCTATGGGTCAAAATTTACAGTAAACCTAAAGTAACAGAACCGTCTAATACAACCAGGGAACTGAAACCCTCCGACTAGAAATCCAATGCGAAGAACTCCGTCCCTCGGACTAGCCATAACGGAGCATGATAAGTCTCCTGGCATGACAAAGAATCCATACTCAGACATTGCCAAGGTTAATTAAATTACCAGCCGTAGCTAGAGCTACATACCTGGTGATTTCCAGTCGAAGCTTGAACTCTGAAGGCATGGGTGTCACCATAAATTTTATGTTCAGAGACCCTGCAACCAAAGGTTAATCGGTTAAATCTGCTCAACCCATAAACAATAAGGAACCAGTCTAGGTTAATCAAAAAGGGGATTTTCTATTTACCTCCAGATGAACCGTGAAAGACTCGACCACTCCTCGCAGTATACTGGCGACAGAATCCTCTCTCCAGACGATAGCCGTTCTGTGGGATGGCAGTGTGAACTTTGAAATTCCCTGGGAAACCAGGGCATGCAGAGCCGAGAGGCACTGCTTCCCTGCACCCGGATAATGACAATGAAACCCTAGACAAACCCTTTTGATCACAAGACCTTCAAAATCCACCGTTGATCGCTGTGGGGAAATCCGATCCGTTAGATTAGGTGTAATCCCGAGAGAATGCAGGTTTCGATCAGAGAATTTATTACTATAGCTACCATTCCAAGGATCGTACAGGAAAGTAATTCCCAAGGAGAAGAGCGGATCTATCCAGACAACCAGAGGAGCATTACCGAGGCGTGGTATTAAATTCGCCAGGTGATCTTATCGATCCAAGTTCAGGTGACGGCGGGAAGGACCAAGCGACCGCCAGCACATCCATATGCCAGCTCAGGCTACTAATGCCAGCTTGGCTATGAAGATTCGGAACAAGATTATAGTGCTAATATATTTATATATATATTAAGGTTTAGCCACATAAAACATTGATATTTGATATTATTTAAAAAAGTTTTTTTTTGTTGGGTAGTGACATATGGTATCAGAGCCAAGCTACAG
The DNA here is from genome assembly GCA_000404065.3 of Pinus taeda. Lineage (NCBI taxonomy): Eukaryota > Viridiplantae > Streptophyta > Pinopsida > Pinales > Pinaceae > Pinus > Pinus taeda. Next base: position 253,141 of record APFE031584261.1, read on the forward strand.
CACTGTGGCCTCTGAGTAAAAATATTAAGAATATTAAGAACATTAAGAACATACAAATACACTGTATACAATGACTAACAAAGATGGTTATTGATAATACTTTTGAATGATCCTTTTTGTTGTTGAATGAAGTACAGGGTTCAAGTTTGAGAATAGAAATATGAGGAGAATGGATAACATTCCACGACGACCCGCAATGGGACAGGGAGTACCCGGTTCCGAGAACAACCCAGAACTATGGGTGCAGCTTGGGGAAGAAGCCAGAGTCACGAATCAGGCGATATTGGAAACAGTGCAGGAACTGAAGAATGAGATGGCTCGACTACGGGAAGACAATGCTCGGTTAACAATGGAACAAGAAAGAATCTTAAAGAGTTTGTCTGATAAACAAAATCAATTACCAGCTAATCCCAATGCAGAGCAGCAAATGATATCTGAAGAACAGAACCATCATATACCCCCTGAAGGATTGGAGGAACAGGAGGAACGCTCTGATAATGTATTTGACCAGTTAACCTCGAAAAGACGGAAGGTAGAGCTACAAGGTGAATTCCGCAAAATTAAACCACCGCATTTTGATGGAGAACATGAGGAAGCGGCTGAAGCTTGGATCATAAATATGAACAAGTATTTTCAGCTTTACGAATACGACAATAATCTGAAGGCACGACTGGCCATTTTTCAATTGCAAGGGAAGGCCACTTTGTGGTGGGAGGAAGTAAAGTTAGTAAAAGGAGTCACCGAACAAAATATCACATGGGATAATTTTCAGAGATTTTTCAAGGAGCGATATTTAACAGAACGCTTCTATGATGAGAAGGCAAGAGAGTTCCATGATTTACGATTAGGATAGCAGACCATGGACGAATTCATCTCTCGCTTTACGTCCTTACTTCGTTATGTACCATACATAAGGGAAGAAAAGGCAAAAGTCCAGCGATTCATCAGCAGTTTGCCGGCATACATGCGAGAGCGGATTGAGTTTGATAATCCAAAATTGATGGATGAGGTAATCCGCAAGGCTAGAATCTGTTATCAACAAGGTAAACAGAAAGGGGAAACTGCTAACAGAAAATGGAATGATAAGAGAAGTTTCAAGACTGTGGGTAATAGCAAAGGAAATCGCAGCAATGGCAGTAAGGGAAATGGCAAAGGAGCAACCAGCAGGTTTGTACCAAGAACTACAGCTAAGTTCAGAGCCACCAGCGAGTCCAAGATCAGCGAACAGCAACCAAGATTGGACAATGAAGGTACTGCAAGAGCTCCGTTACAGTGCTGGGGTTGTGGGGGACCTCATTACATTAAAAACTGTCCACAGCGAAAAGGAACGGAGCAATTATCCCAAATTCATGAAGCCTCAACTGTGGGCGAGGTTGGTCGCAGTATACCCAGAATTAACGCGGCTCTGGAAGATCGTCAGGCGGAATATCAGCCAACCATGGTTGAGTTCGAAGGTAAAATTTCAAACCTTACCATATCTGTTTTAATTGAACCTGGGGCTACGTTAAGCTATGTAAGTCCAAAGGTAGTGGAACGTTGTAATTTACAACCTGTTAAATTTAAAAATCCTTGGCTCGTACAATTGGCTACCGGAGCCAAGCGGCGGGTAACAGCCAAAATCAATGATTGCTCATTTGTCATAGCAGACCAACCAGTAACGGCTGATCTGAATATACTTCCTCTTGGATCTTACGATATTCTGATTGGCATGGACTGGTTAGAAAAACACTGGTCACTAGTTGATTGCAAAACTAAAGTTATTTACTACAGAGATCAGCAAGGAAACAGGAAAGAAATGCAAGGAATTAAGCAACCAGTGCAAGTCCGCCCGATAACTGCCAACCAACTAATAAAATGCGTACGGAAGGGGTGTCAAGTCTACGCTATCCAAGTGGGATATGCGAATTCTAAGGATAAATCAATTTCTTTGCACAGCATTCCTGTAATACAGGAATTCACAGATGTATTTCCAGAGGAAATTCCTGGACTGCCACCGCGAAGGAATATAGACTTTACCATAGAGCTGACACCCGGGGCAGCACCAGTATCACGAGCACCCTACAGAATGAGTACACCTGAACTAACCGAACTAAAAATGCAGTTGCAAGAATTACTAGACAAGGAGTACATACGTCCTAGTGTGTCTCCCTGGGGAGCTCCAGTTTTATTTGTTAAGAAAAAGGATGGTACTCTCCGGATGTGTATCGATTACAGACAATTGAACAAGTTGACCATCAAAAATAAATATCCCTTACCCCGGATTGATGAATTATTCGATCAAGTGAAAGGTGCAACGGTGTTCTCTAAGATCGATTTGCGATCAGGATATCATCAAATACGAATTAAAGACGAGGACATCGCTAAAACGGCCTTTAGGACAAGGTATGGTCATTATGAGTTTGTGGTTTTGCCATTTGGGCTAACCAACGCTCCTGCAACTTTTATGTGTTTAATGAATAGCATTTTTCATCCATATTTGGATCGATTTGTGCTAATATTCATTGACGATATATTAATATATTCACGCACAATCGAAGAACGTCATGAACACCTCCGAATGGTATTACAGACCCTTCGAGAACATCAGCTGTATGCAAAATTTAGTAAGTGTGACTTCTTTAAGGAGGAAATTCAATATTTGGGCCACGTGATCACAAAGGACAGAATTGCGGTGGATCCGGAGAAGATAAAGGCCATAATGGACTGGCCCGTACCAAAGGACGTAGCGGATGTCCGATCTTTTATGGGATTGGCCGGGTATTATAGGAGGTTTGTGGAAGGCTTCTCCAAAGTAGCTTTTCCCATTACCTCATTACAGAAGAAAGGGAGAGCGTTTCAATGGACCCCAAATTGTCAGAAAAGCTTTGAACAACTAAAACAGCTGCTCACTACAGCACCAATTCTGAGTATAGCAGATCCTCATAAGGATTATGTGGTCTGCACTAATGCCAGCAAGGAAGGATTGGGTGGAGTTTTAATGCAAGAAGGCTGAGTAATTGCTTACGAATCCCGTAAATTAAAGTAACATGAACAGCGATACTCCGCTTATGATTTGGAACTGGCTGCTGTTATACATGCTCTAAAAATGTGGCGGCATTATCTTTTGGGCAGAAAATTCTTGCTGCTCACCGACCATCATAGCTTAACCAGCTATTTCAATCAGCCTACTTTAAACGCTAGGCAAGCACGATGGATGGATTTCTTAAGTGGTTTCGACTTCGAAATAAAACATCTGCAAGGTAAGGCGAATAGAGTAGCAGACGCTTTAAGCAGGAAAGTACAAAGTCTGTACGAAATTTCCACTACAGGATGGAAAAATCTTTTTTTAGACATGATTAAGGAAATTTCCGATCAAGATACAGGATACCAACAGCTAAAACAGCAGATACAGCAATCTGATGGAAAGGACAGCCAACAAGAATTCACGATAGATGACGCGGGAATTGTCTATTTCAAGCAAAGAATATATGTGCCCAATCAAAACAAGATTAAAAGTCTGATTATGGATGAATTCCACATCAGCCATTATGCTGGTCACCCAGGTTATCAAAAGATGATGACAGCAATTCGGAAGGAATATTTTTGGCCAGGAATGAAAAAGGATATTGTAGAATACTTAGCGCGCTGTTTGGAATGTCAGCAAATTAAAGCTGAACATCAGCATCCAGCTGGGCTGTTACAACCTTTGCCCATTCCGGAATGGAAATGGGAAATCATCTCCATGGATTTTATTACAGGGTTACCTAGAACAAAGAAAAACAATGATTCCATTATGGTGGTAGTGGACAAGCTGAGCAAGGCTGCACATTTCATACCAGTACAATCCACTTTCAGAGCTGCACAAATCGCTCACATTTTTATGCAGAATGTGTTCAGACTGCATGGTCTCCCAAAAACAATAATTTCGGATCGAGATGTAAAGTTCACATCGGCCTTTTGGAAGACACTATTTGCTGATTTAGGCACTCAGCTGAATTTTAGCACAGCGTACCATCCGCAAACTGATGGACAGACGGAGCGAGTAAATCAAATAGTAGAAGACATGTTAAGGGCCTACGTTATGCAACAACCCACCCGGTGGGAGGAATATTTACACTTGGTGGAATTTGCGTATAATAATGGTTACCATACTTCAACTCAAATGAGTCCATTTGAGGTTATGTATGGTTGGAAATGTCGTACACCCTCCAGCTGGGGAGGGCCTGAAGATAAATTAAGTCTAGGACCCGACATGCTTAAAGAAATGGAGGACATGGTAAAGAGAGTACGTATCAATCTGAAGGCGGCTCAGGACAGACAAAAGAATTTCACTGATCGAAAAAGGAGATTTAAGGAGTATCAGGTGGGAGATCATGTGTATATTCGAATTCAGGCCAAAAGAAGTACCTTACAATGGGCTGGTTGCGCTAAATTGGCGCCCAGATATTTTGGACCATTTCAGATACTAGCAAGAATTGGGCCGGTGGCTTACCAGTTGGCCTTGCCAAGTCACATCCGGGTCCATAATGTATTTCATGTTTCGGTCTTAAAGAAGTATGTGTATGACCCTAAGCATGTAATTCGTTGGCAGGATATACAGGTGGGGGTTATTGTATGATAAAGAATTTAGCAAGAATCCTTTTTGGAAGAAAAAAACTAATTCCAAGTTGTGTAATGCAGGTCGAACCGGAAGGAGAAGTGCTGGTCGAACCGCTGAGCATTCTCGACCAGAGAGAAGTGCAGCTGCAGAAACGAGTTATTACCCAAGTTAAGGTACAATGGCGACATTTTGGGCCTGAAGAGGCCACTTGGGAAGATCAGGAATTGATGAAGAAAACATATCTAGACCTGTTTATGACTGTAAGACACCGAGACGGTGTCCAATCTCAGGGGGAGGAGATGTAATAACCAAACAGTTATATGAATAGTTTAAAAATTACCATGGTAGGTAAATGTGAAAACAGGAATTATTACCTTATTAATATTGAAATATTATTTATTCAGAATTATGAATTCAATAATAGGGTAGATAACTTTGTTAGGAAAAGTTATTTACTTCTTATTCCTTAATTGAAAGAAACAGTTGCCAGGGGCAACCCTAACCACTTTTTCCTTACCTTAGAAGAGGGAAGAGGAAAAAGGCCTGGGCTGTTAGAGAACAGACAGGAAAAAGAGAAGCAAGAGGGTACTATGTCTGATGGGGATCAGATAGTACCAGCACCATAGTGCATTTTATCGCGCTGCTGCTAGCAGGCGTTATCTTGTGGAAGGCAGTGGCCTGCAAGTGAGCTTGGGGGGGAGCGTCAGGTCTTAGTGACTGAGCTCTTGGTTGGGTGGATAACAAGCTTTATATGAGTTTATTCCAGATTCAGGAACAGGCAGCAAGTACAAGTTAAGGAAGGCACAGTGCAGGTAAGTACATTAAGGTTACAACATTAATTAGGAGTCTTATCTTTTACTGAAAAGTTATTAGTTATCTGTAACATAGGATTTTTTTAGTATCTGAGAGAGAGAAGCTTTTATTATAAACCTACAGGATTATTACCTACTGTAAGTATGAATACATAAGCAAGATGGAATAAAGCATCTGTTCTCTTAAAGATTATAATAACTAGTATGATTCTAAATATTTTAATCAGTAGACAAATTCAGAGAAATATCAAGTAACGTATTGACTGTGTGCAGATAGAAAAATCACAAGTTATACTCATAACTGTCAAACCCAGAGAAATATCAGGTAACATATCGACTGTAACCAGGTAGAAAAGTCACAAGTTATATTCATAACTGCCATATTCATAACTGCACGAGTATAGTTCAACAAAATAAAAGAAAACACAGTCATCCGAGTTAAGTAATTATGGCAACAGTCGAATTATAAATAACTGGAACATGCAATTTAAATATCATAGCAGAATCCAAGAATTATTGCAAGAAACAGAACCGAGGGTTTAATAGATACATGCGACCCCTGTGCTCACACCTGAAGGCGTGCAAGTCTGGTCATAATAACACAAGACTTCACTATTAAATGGCTCTAGCAATGTCGACCGAGACGGAACGACTGTACAATCTTACCAGCAAATGAAATAATTGATATAACTACAGGATTACACATCTAACCATTTAACTATAATATTAAACAAAATGAAATCAAGCCTCTGTCATAACATTCGGAATAGCTAAATGGGTTTTAACCATAAGCTGTGAATAATGGCGGAACAGAGTTCACCATGATACACATATACTCATAACTAACCGCCTGCCGAATCAAATGTCAGAGCATATCACTGTAAGCATAGTCATTTCGACTCACTGTTAGATGTTCAGGTCACGGAAAACAAACAGAAATACAGTTGTAAATAAAGAAAATGAAATCCTCGGTATCATCACAACTGTAGGCGCATCAATTAAAACATAACTTCATGTATTCACATATATGAAAGACTGGTAAGTATGGGAAGCACGGACAGTCTGTGCGATTCTTAACATATATCGGAAAAGACATTGAAATTACAGCGAGTTGGATGCCGAGAGCAAATATACAAAAATAACCAGAGCAAGTTTAGAATCTTGTGAACCCAGAAGACCATACAAGAATTCGTAACATCAATCATTACATTCAATTGGTAAAACTGTTAGAGCAAGCCCATTTGATAATGAGCATTCCCAGCTCCCTCGACGGGTTCCTATGGGTCAAAATTTACAGTAAACCTAAAGTAACAGAACCGTCTAATACAACCAGGGAACTGAAACCCTCCGACCAGAAATCCAATGCGAAGAACTCCGTCCCTCGAACTAGCCATAACGGAGCATGATAAGTCTCCTGGAATGACAAAGAATCCATACTCAGACATTGCCAAGGTTAATTAAATTACCAGCCGTAGCTAGAGCTACATACCTGGTGATTTCCAGTCGAAGCTTGAACTCTGAAGGCACGGGCGTCACCATAAATTTTATGTTCAGAGACCCTGCAACCAAAGGTTAATCGGTTAAATCTGCTCAACCCATAAACAATAAGGAACCAGTCTAGGTTAATCAAAAAGGGGATTTTCTATTTACCTCCAGATGAACAGCGAATGACTCGACCACTCCTCGCAGTATACTGGCGACAAAATCCTCTCTCCAGACGATAGCCGTTCTGTGGGATGGCAGTGTGAACTTTGAAATTCCCTGGTAAACCAGGGCATGCAGAGCCGAGAGGCACTGCTTCCCTGCACCCGGATAATGACAATGAAACCCTAGACAAACCCTTTTGATCACAAGACCTTCAAAATCCACCGTTGATCGCTGTGGGGAAATCCGATCCGTTAGATTAGGTGTAATCCCGAGAGGATGCAGGTTTCGATCAGAGAATTTATTACTATAGCTACCATTCCAAGGATCGTACAGGAAAGTAATTCCCAAGGAGAAGAGCGGATCTATCCAGACAACCAGAGGAGCATTACCGAGGCGTGGTATTAAATTCGCCAGGTGATCTTATCGATCCAAGTTCAGGTGACGGCGGGAAGGACCAAGCGACCGCCAGCACATCCATATGCCAGCTCAGGCTACTAATGCCAGCTTGGCTATGAAGATTCGGAACAAGATTATAGTGCTAATATATTTATATATATATTAAGGTTTAGCCGCATAAAACATTGATATTTGATATTATTTAAAAAAGTTTTTTTTTGTTGGGTAGTGACAGTTTTCCACTAGTGGTGTTTCGCTTTTATGGTTTTTTCCATTTTCCTAGGTATTTTTTAGAAAATCTCATCTTTATCTTCAACAAGGTTTTTCCTCATAAAAAATTGCCTTTATCTCCTGCAAGACTTTTATGTTTGATGGAATTTTATATCGCATCCATCCGATGGATCTCCAATCCATCCAAGCTTATCTAGAATTACATCTAGAAGCTTTACCATGAAATATTCATCTCTATCCGATTCCACATGGGATTTGGCAAGAATCTCCTCTCTCTCGATGCCCCACCCTCCAAGTGATTTATTTTATTAATTTATTTAATAACACATTCTCTTTTGATAATACATATCACCTGGCTTTCCTTAGCTTAGTTTTAGAATAGTTTAACCCACAAAGAAGGGTATCACACCTAGCTTTCATCAGCTTAGGTTTATAATCATTTAGCACGCAAGGGAGGATGTCACACCTAACTTTAACTCAACTTAGGTTACAATAATTTAACACACAAGGGAAGGGTGTTACAACTAAGCACAAAACCATTGTGTTCTTTCCAAGAACACCACAAGATTTATTTATTCTAATTAACCAAAAGGTCATAATTGCTTACCTTTTCTTTAGAAAAGAATTATATCTTATAACCACATATGGTAATTATTAAAACTATAAATTTGAAAAGAAAATATCACTTTTCAAGAATAATAATCTAATTAACTTTTCTCTTATAGTTTTCACCACCCATGCAAATATTTCACAAGTTAACCTTTTTAATCTATATTCACTTCCAATAAAATAACTACATTTGTTAACATTTCATACACCAATAAGAAATCTCTTTGTAAAAAATTGAATGCATCCTATATTTTCTTACATAAAATGCATATGCAATGTTTTAAAAAACAAGCATGATAGTGTTTATCTACATGCAGTGATATATTTTCTTTACTATGAAAAATATATAATAACAATCAATTTTTATTTACAATTACTAATATATTTTATTTACTAAAAAATATATAATAAGAATCTATATCTGCATGTAATAATATAAAATCTTTATCTACATATAATATTATAAAAAAACTCTTTTCTTCTCTTGCATTCTACTAATCCATTAAAAAAACTAGAAATAGAAATTGGAAGGAGTGAAATACTTATTATTTGATTTGCAATAGTTTAAACCATTAAAAATTAAAAACATAATAAAATCTTACCTCTGCATTATAAATTGTCATACGACGGCACCTCCAATTACAAGGCACCATTGGATCCAAGAGTTTCAAGACAAATCACCATTGTTAACCACCACAACACATCATCGTTTTGTCTTTCAATCCCACGCCTCGCGTTTGTTTCAGTGCCACGCAAACGCTCACTCAAACCTCTTCTCTAGTGATTCTCGAGTGAATGATATAATAAGTCTTATTGCCAATGCCCACGCCCATTTTTCTCCCACGGTTTATCATCTTCCTTTTTTCTCCTAAGAGATGTAAGCCTATTAAGCGCTGTTATCAAGAAATAAAACCTAACTAAAATGGTTAAAGATAAATTTTATTAGTAATGTTCTATTTATATAGAAATTGTAAATAAGAATATTTTATTTTACTTATGTTTTTAAGTGAGTATTTCCAGTAAGAATATTGTAGGGATATTATATAATGTAACCATAATAACAATATTAATAATGATATTACTATAAAATTTTAAGTTTTGGTTTTAAAAATTGTAATCAAAGATCAAAATTGTGAGGGAGTTTGATTGTTGGTATTTAACATGTATTCATATTGTTTTTAAATGTTTATAAGAAATGTGCCATAATAATATCTAACACATGGTTAGATATTTTTAATATATTATATAAAAAATAATACAACCTAATAGTATTTATAATTCATTTGTTTTAATCGCTTAATTTTACTTAATTGCCTAGTATTATATATAGTTGATATAATAATTTGAACCTTTATATGTATTATTAAAATGACCTAATCCATGGGTATACACTTATTCTTAATTTGAAATTAATAATAATTATAAATAAAATAATAACAATAGGCTAATGAAACTGTGATAATAAAATAACAATATGATAATAAAAATATGATAATAAAAATACAATATAATAAAATATATTATATAAA
>APFE031584261.1:266184-295159 GCA_000404065.3 Pinus taeda
TAAAAATAATATACATATTGAATATAATCTGTATAGCAAATCAAAGTTGAAAGCCAATGCTCAGAAATAACTAAGTTTGTGAGAGGCACTGAAATGCATTGCAATAACGCAGAGGTAAGTTGTATCGCTTCAATGTAATTTAGCACGGGATGATATATATTTAGTGTTCACTTTAGTTAATATTAGAGAAGTACTATTTAAGTGTCACATTTTGTAGTTTTAGATGGATTTTTGGTTTAAATTTGGTCGGAAAAATTGTGTTCAATTATTTTATTTGTATTGTTTAATTTGCTTTTTATTACATATATAGATTCAAAGCTCTCAAAAACTTTCTGAAAGCCCTTCAATTGTGAAGAATTAACGGGTCAAACTTGTGATTTCCATAAATCTCTACAAAATTAAAAAAATAAATGTAAAAAAAAAAACCATGAAACTTTGCAAAAGGTGAAACTTGAAAACTACTTAAATATTATACTATATTCAACAACCTTGACACCTTTGGGTTAACATGACAACTAACATATCTTTATATGAATGTAAATACACATTATATGGAGAAACATGTCAACCTTGATCCCACACAACTTCAAACTTGATTACTCTTCGGTGTATATAAATTAATGCACCTTGAACCTTTAGGTTAAGGCTTTCCTCACACTATGGCTAGCATTATTGATGACCACCACAGTGATGAGAGAGAGAGAACGCTCTGGTTATAGAGGTCATGATCATGATGCTGGAGGGTTTACTCTCATGAAAATGAATCCAGACGGCAGGGCTCATCGTTTCGATCAAGTGCGAAGAGATGATGTGAAATATGTGTAGAATATGAAATGAATTATTGCAATCCAATTGAGAATCCAACAGTACTATGAAGAAAAATACATATAAAAAAAGATAAAACAATAAAAAAACACAGTGACTGTGTGAGCTAAAAAATGCTGCAAATCTCATATATATTCATTCAACTATTAACTACCTTCTTATATAGTAAAACTATTACTAAAATCAACTCTAAAACAAATCTACTGACATTACAGCTAATTTACAACACTTTCCAGCAGTGACCACCCTAACAATCTACTGCTTTAATTTTGCAGTGAACACAAAATCTTCTGGCTACTTTGTCAACATTTTACATAACTAATTAAGCATTATTCCCAACACTCCCCCTTAATGATTAATGAGGATTTACTATTTTATCTCATATTGCCAAAAACTGATCTTTTGCCACTGCTTTGGTGAAGATATCTGCTAGTTGATGCTTAGTATTTATATGCTTTACTTCAATATCCTTCTTCTGCACCAAATCTCTAATGAAGTGATATTTCAGGTCAAAATGTTTTGTCCTGCTGTGATGAACTGGATTCTTTGCTAACTTGATGGCACTTATATTATCACAATAAATCACTATAGGCTGAACTTGTTTTTCTCCAATTTCTTCCAAAACTTTTCTGAGCCAAAGAGCTTGTGTACCTGCTGAGGTAACTGCAACATACTCCGCTTCTGTAGATGAGAGGGCAACAATGCTTTGTTTTTTTGAGCTCCATGTAATCAAACCAGAACCAAAAGAGAAACAATTTCTAGATGTGGACTTATGGTCATCAAGACTACCTCCCCAATCTGAATCACTAAATCCAACAAGATTGAACTTTTCAGAAGAGTAGTAATGAATACCAAAATTTAGAGTGCCTTTCACATACCCTAAAATCCTTTTGGCTTCCTTCATATGTATTTCAGATGGATTTGTCATATATCTTGAAACAAGTGAAACTGAATATATAATATCAGGCCTTCTGTGGGTTAGAAATATCAAGCTCCCCACAATACTTCTGTAAGTTTTCTCATCAACTAAATCAGCACCATCATCTCTACATAACACCTATCCATGAGCACTTGGAGTAGGGGATGGATGACAATCAAGCATGTCAAATTTATTTAGCATATCATGTGCATACTTTGTCTGAGAAATGAAAATCTCATCCTTACTTTGATAAACCTCCATTCCTAGAAAATATTTCATGATGCCTAGATCTTTCATCTCAAATTCATTCATCATAGCAGCTTTAAATTTATCATTCATCTTAGAACTACTACCCATATACAATAGATCATCAACATACAAACTTATGATTAAAATATCAATACCTTCTTGTTTGTAGTAAAGGGTAGGATCATTCTTACTTCTCTGGGAGCCATTTTCCTGAAAGTATCCATCAAATCCTTGCATACCATGCTCTTGGTGCTTGCTTGAGGCCATATAAAGCCTTCTTCAACTTGTAGACATTATTCTCCTTTCCTTCCACTTCAAAACCTTGTGGCTGCTCCACATATATTTCCTCTTCTAAGTACCCATTCAAGAAGGCATTTTTCACATCCATATGATGTATGCTCCATTGTTTATGAGCTGCTAATGAAATCAACATTCTAATGGTCTCCTGTCTTGCTACTGGTGCAAATGTCTCTTCATAATCAATTCCATACTTCTGTGTGAATCCTTTAGCAACTAATCTTGCTTTGTGTCTATCAACACTCCCATCACTGTTAAATTTAGTCTTATAGACCCATTTGGTGCCAATATTTTTCTTGTCATGTGAAAGCTCTGTCAACTTCCAAGTGTCATTCCTTTGAATGGAATCCATCTCTTCTTGCATGGCTTGCATCCAAACATCATTAGTACATGCATCTTCAAAACATGATGGTTCAAATTGAGCCTTGGCTAATAAAGCAAAATTGACTATCTCACCTATTGGGCTTTCATCATGTGCTTGATTTGCACTCCTCTCATAAATATCACTCAATCTTCTTACCTTCCTTGTAGAACTTGGAGAAGAAGATGGACTTGAACTTGATGTTGAAGAAATTGATGAAGGGCTACTTGGTGGAGTTAAGCCACTAGTTACAGAAACATTAGTTGGCTGCTCATGATCATTATCAACAATTATATCATCATTCAAAACAGATTTTGTCTTCTCAACGTGGCCTTTTTTATTACCATAAACTCCCCCTTCATCAAAAATTACATCTCTTGAGACAATAAGCTTATTAGTTAGAGGATTATACAATTTATAAGCCTTTCTTGTCTCACTATACACAATAAAAATGCATAACTCACTCTTTGCATCTAACTTTTTTCTATTTTGATCAGGTACATGCACATAAGCCAAACAACCAAAAACTTTGAAATGGTTAACATTAGGCTTTTTTCCATACCAAGCTTCATAAGGAGTCATATTTTCCAGTGCACTGGTGGGGCTACGGTTGAGGATGTATACTGTTGTTGCAACTGCATCTCCCCAATAAGAGTTGCTCAATCCCTCAGTTTGTAGCATGCATCTTGCCATTTCAACCACAGTACGATTTTTTCTTTTAGCTATGCCATTCTGCTGGGGTGTGTATGTTGTAGTATGCTGCCTCCTGATGCCATTCATATCACAATAACTCTGGAAATCTTTTGAGCAGAATTCTCCTCCACGGTCAGTCCGCAAACATTTGATTTTTCACCCTCTCTCATTTTCTACAAGGGCTTTGAACTTCTTGAATGTATCTAGGGCTTCACTTTGGCCTTCAAAAAATATACCCAACAATTTCGTGAGTAATCATCAATAAAAGTGATGAAATATGATGACTTACCCAAACTCTTAGTCTGCATAGGACCACATATGTCTAAATGAACAAGCTGAAGTGGGTGATGAACTCTCCATGCACTACCCTTTGGAAACCTTTCCCTTGCATGCTTTCCTTTAGGACATCCTTCACAAACCTCCTTATGCTCTTCTACCTTGGGCAAACCAGAAACTAATGCATGTGAGGTTAGAAACTTCAAACTCTGAAAATTTAAATGCCCATACCTGAGATGCCATAACCAACTTGAATCCTCATAATCCATATTAGCAAGATTGCTATTATGTTCATCAAACCTCAAGGGAAACATCCTATTTCTTGTCATAGGCACAACAGTGATCACCCTATTTCCCTTATTCTTATCATAGATAGTACATGTCTTATTGTCAAAGACTACTTTATAATTTTTCTCACAGAGTTGCCCAACACTCAACAAATGTCATGAATACTCTTTATACCTTCTTTTGTTTGGACCTCCATAGCTCCTTTGGCAGCAACCTCCAATGACTTATCATCACCAAGCTGGATCTTGGATTTGAAACTTCCATCCTTTGCTGAAAACAACTTCTCATTCCCTGTCATATGGTTAGAGCATCCAGAATCGAGGTACCAAACATCTTTACTAGTATTTTCACCTTTGGCATAAGATAAAAATAAGTGATCTGGAGGATACTCACCACTTTCTTGAGCATAGTTATCATTTTTACCTTCCTTCAATCTGTATTCTTTTTCAAAGTGACCATACCTATTACAATGGTAACATTGAACATTTCTCTTATCAAATCTACCTCTACCTCTTCCTCTCAAACTACCTCTTCCACTTGAGCCACCTCTTCCTCTACCTCTTGAATAATTTTTGCTTTTCCATTTACCTTGACCTTCAGGGCTTTTGGTACTGTTGCTACTTGCATCTTCATTCTTTGTAATTTGTAGTTTAGAGGAAAAAGCTTTCTCTACAGCTTCAAAAGTTTCCTTCAATCTTTCTTCATGAGACATCAAAGATCCAACCAATTAATCAAACTGTAGTTTTGTTAAATCCTTACTTTCTTCCATGATTATTTCAACATGATTCCATCTATGTGTTAAAGATCTCAATGCTTCTTTAATTAGAACTTCATTACTTACAACTTCTCCAAGTGTATCCATTCTATTGACCACATCTTTGACTCTCACACAATCGTCACTGATACTTTCAGCTTCTTGCATCTTCAAATTCTCGAACTCTCGCTTCAATGTCTGAAGCTTGACCACCTTAACTTGATCACTACCTTGGTAAGTTTCTTGTAGAGTCTCCCAGGCAGCTTTGGCAGTTTTTGCTCCTGATATTCTTGGAAACAAGCTCTTATCAAGAGCTATCTGAATGTGAAACAAAGCTTGAGAATTCTTGTTCCTTGCTTCCTTTCTTGTTGTTCTTTAATTGGCTGTAAGAGCATTGTAAGAGCATTCCAATCAGCTGGCTCGTCATATCCTCATTCAACAATCTCCCACAAATCTTTTCCAATCAAAAAGGTTAGCCTCTTAATGCACCAATAATCATAATCGTTCCCATCAAATTCTGGAACTAGCATCTGGTTATAATTCGACATGAATAACTTTGGCGAAATTCCAACAATACAACTTTAACCCAAAATAATTTTAGGTGCTCTTATACAACTTGTAGAATATGAAATGAATTATTTCATGCCAATTGAGAAGCCAACAGTACTATGAAGAAAAATACATATAAAAAAGATAAAACAATTAAAAAACACAGTAACTCTCTGACCTAAAAAATGCTGCAAATCTCATATATTCAAATTCAACTGTTAACTACATTCTTATATAGTAAAAATATTACTAAAATAAACTCTGAAATAAATCTACTGTCATTACAGCTAATTTTCAGCACTTTCGAGCAGTGAGCACCCTAACAATCTGATGCTTTAATTTTGCAGTGAACAAAAAATTACTTTGTTAGCATTTTACATAACTAATTAAGCATTATTTCCAACACTCTCCTGGCAAAGGCATGTTCTATAGCAAAGGTACTATTTATTGCAACGGGTTGTTGTTCCGGGACACTTACCTCAAACAAAGATATTGAAAGGAAATTAAGCTCAAAGTTTGAAAGGTGTGTAGAGATTACATAATCTTAACTCTGAAGCAGCAGTCGAGAAACAACAATTTGTAGGGTGAAGTCACGCTTTCAACAATGGTGAAGCCAAACCAAACGCGATGAAGAAGGCCTTCAACCCAACAATCGTGAAGCCAAATTGTTGAAGCCAAGCCAACAAAAGAACATTTGCAACAATCTGGTTTCAAGATCTCTCATGTCCAAACAATGCTCCTTGGTTTTTTCCTGTGGCCTTGGTTTTCCTCCACCCCCACCTGGAGAAACACAATCATGAACATGGATAGACCGAATCAACATGAAGACACTGAAGCATGCAACATGTGTCAACTTCAGCCACTTATAAATTCAACATGCAGACAATGAAGCATGCAACATGTGTCAACCTCAGCCACTTATAAATTAGTTATAGTCCAGTTTGACACTTCCAAACTCTATAACTATGCTAACTCTGCTATCATTTCATACCGCTAGACTAATGCTAGCATTAGCTTAAATTAATTCCAAATTGTTCTGAAATATGAATCACATCAAGTTAAGATACTATATGCTTATAACTTTTTTGCCTAGGGAAGAGGCCAAATAACACCATGCAAAAAAATATATAGTTTGAAAATCTGCCAAACTAAATAAAAACAGAGTAAATCTTCAGAAAAATTAATGTTATATCTTAGATTCCAATTACTATAATCCATGCCATCTGCCACATAGCAGGGACTAGACTAATAAAGAAAAGTATACATAACAATGTGTACTATCCTTCATAGTACTGGAAGAATAAATGTAAATTATTGATAACGTGCTATGTGGGCCGAATTAATATAAAAAATACGGTAGTGTTTGTTTAAGTTTAATAAAGAAATAAGTATACAGAACACTAATATATATCCTTCAAAGTACTGTCAGAAGGAAGGTAAAAAGAATATAGCCTGTTATAGAGTGAGGAAATACATTTATAGATTTTATTGCAACCCCAGGATATAGAAATCATTCAAGTAGCATGCTCATAAGCAAATTCACAGTGAATAGATCTTGTAAACGCAATACCAAAATAAGGGCCACAGGCCATTCAAATTACATACGTAAATCGGTTTATAACAGTCCAAATATTATAAACGAAAACCATCTGGCTAGATCGTCCTCACGAAAATTTCTGAGTACATCTACTAAATTACAATTGACTCTAGATTTCTCGAAATATAAAACTGCAGTGGATTAAGCATATAGTGAAGGAGAATATCAGAGAATACATTAAAGCTAACAAGAACCACACAGTTACTGAACCAACAACCCAATAGCACTACGAGACTTCCATCAGATCAGCTACTCGAACAGCCCAAGCGTTTGATTGGGTAATGCGAAGGAAAAAGGAAACAAAATCCACCGACCTGTGCTACCGGGTGACCTGTCAGGCAATGATGAACTTGTTCCTCCAAAGAATGAGCGAGGGGATGCAGTATTGTATGCATACCTGTGAATACAACCAAGAATGTCACTTATGAAAGAAATGTTGGGAAAACCAGTGTACATTAATAAATAAAGGAGTATCCGTAATTCACCCAGGAAAATAATTCCTATTATTACCTTAGCAACTACAACTGAGGTTTATTTCCCTTCATCGTTTGCTGGAAAAGAGGCATAAGTTAGAATTGAGATAGGAAATCCATGCACAAAGAAATATGGAAGAAAAAAAGCGCACATGTATATTGAGGAAAAAAAACGATAACCTCACCTGGGAAAGTAACGAAAAATGAGAAGTTGAAATCTTTATTTAGTGATTAGGTCACCTTGGCCACAGAGATACCCTAAGAAGGTGTGTAGAGCCATTAACGAAGGTTGTAACGGTTCTCCACAACACCCTCCTTGGAAATAGAAAATACCTTGAACCCTGGAGGAACATATCTTAATTCATTACCAACTCAAAATAGACAAATTGTAAACATTTAACTGATAACTAGGCATAACAGGAAGAGAAGACCAGAACCATATCACGTAGCTGGAATGGGCACGACGCCTCGGGATAAACTGACGTAACCAATGAGAATCGTTGACCCTTTTGATCAAAGCTAGAAACCGAGTATTCATGGCATTAAACTTTACATTTGGAGGGAGAAATAGCTACCAAATCAAAGGAAATGCAGAGAGTTAATATCTAATCAAAGGAAATGCAGAGAGCTAATATCTACTCTGAGCAAAATTCAATAACAAAGGAAATGCAGAGAGTTAATATTACTCTGAGCAAAATTCAATAACAAAAATGACAAGGGCGAAAACCCTTCTGTACGAAATGCAAAATGTTTACAACAATTTCTCTTACATGAGTTCCATATGCGGTGATCTATCTTTAAATTGTTGAAATATGTACCTTTTAAAGGAAAAGCTATCCCTAGCTGGCAAGTGGAGAAGAGTGACACCAGGGTTGTGACAACCATAAAAACAAGCAGCGAAAATTCTGAATAATCCAGAGGAGACGACTGCATGAAAACCTTGTTAGTTGTTATTCATTACAAGAAAAGATTCCTGTAGGAAAGTTACCATTATATAAGAAATTTTCTTTCAGTGGACGGTCACTCTTGTTATGCATATATGGCTTGTACATGAAGCTATCACTAGGGAAATTCGGGAAATCGTGTGGGTTAGTGTGTTGCAATATTAATATTTTCAATTAGCGAGAACCTTGTATGTGATGAAAAATAATAGCCGCAACCCAAAATTGTGTTAGTATCTAGAAAAATCATTGTGATATTGCACACTTTCAACTAGAAAGAGACTCATCAATTCTTATATGTGCCACAAAGTAGGCACCTGCTGCATGAGATAATAGTGTTAAATTAGTTTTTTTAATTATGGAGCATAGCTCATTAGAAAAGTTGAATAGCTACAATTTCCATATTTAGAAAGTTAAGGTTCGACTACACATCATGCATAAGAATTTATGGGGTTTAGTGAAAGGCATAAAAGAAGCTGCATGAGATAATAGTGTTAAATTAGTTTTTTTAACCATGGAGCATACCTCATTAGAAAAGTTGAATAGCTACAATTTCCATATTTAGAAAGTTAAGGTTCGACTACACATCATGCATAAGAATTTAGGGGGTTTAGTGAAAGGCATAAAAGAAACACTTACAGATCCCAAACAATTAATTAAATGTGAGAAAATTAAGGAAAGAGTTGATTTTATCCTTGGATTGTCTCTTTTAGATTCTCAACTACATCTTATTGATTTTTGATTTAAAGAATCATCTGCAAGAATACAAAAACGATTAAGCAACATATTTGAAAACAAAATCGTGGTTGTAAATTTTTCCCTAAAATTATAATTGTTCTAAGTGAAAATGAATGATGATACATCATTGCATACTGAAATAAATAAAATAAAGTCTTTTATAAGTAAATTTGTGGAAATTGGGACTAAGGTAGATGAAGGTTCAAAGGAAATTTTATTAAATGATCTATCTTCAAATCATGGAAATTCTACTTTTACCTTATGTCAATTTTACTCTCGATCATTGCATGACATGACAAAAGAGATACAAAAGTTATGTTAGTTTAATACTTATACTTCCAATGACATGGACATACAACTTGAAATTAGAAAATTTGTACTAAAAATATTTTATATAGAAAACTAAAAATATTTTACATAGAAAACTAAAATAATCTAAAGATTCTTCGAAAGTTTTAAAGAGTCACCAAATTTAGAAAATCATAAAGAATTTAATATAGAACCTTTCATACTTTTCTAAAATATATTTATTGTTGTATTTTGTTTTTAAATTTATATGATAAAAACCCAGTCATAGAATGGAGTCACATAATTAAAGATAGTTGTTCTTAACATTCCTAGATGCCACAAGAACACATGACTAATTTAATTCTGTCTACGATCTATTATATGTCGGTGTTTCCTTACTTTTTTGCTCCAAGAATGACAATTGCTATTTATCTTTGTGTCTGTATAGTCTTGTTTGTGTGAAAAATAGACTTGTACATTCCATTACTAAAAACATTCAATATCTACACTACTTACCTATATAACTCTCAAAACAATACTTTGTTGTGGTTTAATAGATGGAAATGTGTCAATAGAATGATCTAGTATCTTAATTATTTTCTGATGCATGTCAAGAATCATCAATCACTACAAAACCATGGTTGATGATACCAAATAATTGTATCTTAAATTAATAAAAAATACAACTCGAAAATGAATGATTGAGAAAGAATATAGTTTGTGACACTTCAAAAGGCAATAGAAACTTAAAAAAAAGACTAGAACAAACAAAGATAAAAATATTTTGATGTTATTTCAATATTGTTATTTGTGATGTAAACATTAAAAAAAAGAGTTAGAATTAATAATTACTTTTATTTTATTGAGATTTGTTAAAGATAGTTAACATATTCTCACAAACTTTATCCCCAACTTTAAAATAAGTTAAATCTAACCCTACTTATATAATAAATTAGATCTCAAAACACATATAAGTGTATTGTATTTAGGTTTATAATATAATAATAATTTTAAATATTTTTCTCAGTATCTTGAAATTTCCAATTCCTCAAAACACATATAAGTGTACTGTATTTGTGTTTATAATATAATAATAATTTAAAGTATTTTTGTCTGTATATTCAGTTTTCAATTCCTATAAAACGCTTGGATGTATTAGTATGTCCATGTAAACATATATATGCAAAAACAGCTATACTAAAATTATAATATTTTATAATATTTATTTCATTATATTCCGGGGAATATTTTGACAAACAGTACTTACATTTTATTTTATAAATAATTTTAAAAATAATAAAGTAAAGAATAGCTATAAGGTCGCGAAATCCTTGTAAAGTTATAATTTCTTCTTAACTCCTCATGTATTTTTTTAATGTTCTTCCGATACAATCCAAAGTTGAAGCATAGTCGATGTTCAATCTAAATCATCCAATGATACATAGATACCCTTCGCAGATAATCCTCTCGATGGTATAGTAAGCAAATATAATTTTATTAAATCAATTAAGATCGTAATATGGAAAGAATAAAATACCCACCATAGGATAAATGAAGGGTCATGCATGAGAATTAAGGTCAGAGTACTTCAGTCAAAAATTGTAAATGTGTATCTGGATAGAAATCAAGTCTCAATTCGCTTCTATCTCTAAGGGTTCTGAGACCCATGTGTGAATCGTCCAAAATAATGGCAGAAGTGTCCTCAGACACATAATTTTATTAATCAAGAAAAAATAATTACATAATTGATTTGCAAGAGCTTACACCCGAACAACACAAACACTCTTGCAATGAGCTATTTATAAGCTCCATGTCCTAACTACCTCTAATTATGGATACTTATTAAATAACAAGTGTCCATTTACAATAAATGCTATTCAAACCAACTAGCTAACTAATCTCCTAAAATAGAGCCTAGGATACGACACATTTGGAGAGTCATATCTAGTTACAACAATATGCTAATTCTAAAAGTCTCCATTAAATAATTAAACATTCTAGAATAATAATTATTAATTTAATATCTTAAATTAATAATTATTTTATTCTAATTTTATAACCTATGATAAAACTGTATTTTTGGATCATCTAACATTCCCCCTTATGATCCAAAGATACATTACAACAGATACCAAGTTCATCCCTGAACTTAGTAAATTTTATTCTACCAAGTGGTTTTGTGAAAATGTCGGAGATCTGATCTTCGGAAGGACAATAAATTGGTTTGAGGACATCTTTGGCAATAAGCGACCTCATATGATGATACTTGGTATCCACATGCTTTGTCTTTGAATGAAAAACTGGGTTCTTGGCAAGTTTGATGGCTGACTGGCTGTCAATGAACAATGATGTAGCTTCTGCCTCAGAAATGCCCAAGTCCTCCAAAATTCGGCGCAACCAAACAATTTCACATGCTGCTTCCCATGCTGAAATGTACTCTGCTTCTGCTGAAGAAGTGGCCACTGTAGCTTGTTTTTTACAATTCCAAGATACTGTTGCTGACTCCATATTCATTAAATAACCTAATGTTGATGCTCGATCATCAATACTCCCAGCAAAGTCGGCATCAGAATATCCACCAAGTACAAAATTTTTAGTCTTTGTATAAAGAAGACCAAAATCTTTTGTTCCTTGAATATATCGAAGAACTCTTTTGGCTGCATTCCAGTGGTTGTCTCGTGGTTCCTGCATAAAACATGAAAGAATACTGACTGCATAAGATAGATCAGGACGAGTATTTGTCAAATAAATCAAGCTGCCAATCAACGGCCTGTAAGTTGTACTGTCCACCTTTTCCCCCCCTTCAAATTTTG
Organism: Pinus taeda; assembly: GCA_000404065.3. Lineage (NCBI taxonomy): Eukaryota > Viridiplantae > Streptophyta > Pinopsida > Pinales > Pinaceae > Pinus > Pinus taeda. The sequence goes on from APFE031584261.1 coordinate 278,246, forward strand.
AAAGTTTCAAGTTTTGCTCCGTGGGGGTGAGAACGGGCTTGCAATCTTGCATGCCAAATCGCTGAAGAACCTCTGCTGCATACTAACTCTGAGAAATGAAAATATGATGTGGACGTTGGAAGACTTCAACTCCAAGATAGTAGTGAAGCAATCCCAAATCTGTCATCTTAAAACCTGCATGTAAATCCTTTTTCACCTGTGCAATATGATCATCATGGTTGCCAGTAATGATCAAATCATCTACATACATATCAAGAATTACCAGATATTTTCCCTGTTGTCGCACATACAAAGTATCATCAGATTCACTTCGTTGAAAACCAACTTTCTTAAGGTAATCATCCATCTTTGCATACCAAGCTCGGGGAGCTTGTTTTAACCCATATAAAGCCTTGATCAATTTGCAGACTTTATGTTCTTGTCCTTTAACTTCAAAACCTGGTGGTTGGGTCATATACACGTCCTCCTGTAAATCCCCATTGAGAAAAGCACTTTTCACATCCATTTGATGAAGTTTCCATCCTTTTTGAGCGGCCAATGCAGGTGTTAATCAGATGGTGTTCCATTTAGCTGTTGGAGCAAAGGTTTCTTCATAATCAATGCCTTCCTCCTGCGCAAAACCTTTTGCGACAAGTCGTGCTTTATACTTGTCAAGTTCACTCTTCTGATTATACTTAATTCTGTAAACCCATTTGCATCCTATGGGTTTAACATTGTTGGACATTCAACAAGTTTCCAAGTGTTGTTATCAATTACTGCTTTATATTCTTCAACCATAGCCTGTTGCCATTCTTTATGTTTTACTGCCTCTTTGTATGTTGAAGGTTCAGTAAAATCATTTTCTATCAAGGAAAAATTGCCTTCACTTCTATGTGCCCTTTTGGTGCCAGTTTTATTCTTTTCATCAGGATTTACATCTTTCAAAAGTTGAACTGCCCATTTCGGAAGTTGCTGCTCACTTGTTTGTGCTTCTGTAAAGTCCCCATCATTGTAAAGAGGATTAATATAAACTGATGTTCGTCGTTCAGGTGAAGAATGTGGAGAATCACTGTCAGAAGAACTGATGCTGCTTGGAGATCCAGATGAACTCCTTGAAGACCCTATTGCTGGTGTTGATGTAGATGACTCATCTTCAGAGGAAGGAAAATCAATTTCATACCAATTTGGTGAAGTTGGTTGACTTTGCTTTTTATCATTTCTTTTACTTCCCTTAGTTTCTAACTTGTGAAGAAGATTTTCAATTTCTTCAGCATTCTTACTCTCAGTTTCATCAAAAATGACACCCCTACTCACAATAAATTTTCCGTTGGTCAAAAGACGATACCCTTTCTTCTCATCAGAATAGCCAATGATTGTGCATTTTAAACTTCTTGAGTCAAGATTAGTTCATTTTTCTTTCGGAACTAAGGCATAACAAACTGACCCAAAAACTCTAAGATGTTTAACTCGAGGTTTGAAACCAAACCAAGCTTCATAAGGTGTGATTTCGTCTAAAGAAGCAGTTGGAGATCTGTTTCTTAAGTAGACAGCTGTATGGATTGCTTCCGCCCAATATGTTGGACTTAACCTCTTGAAGGTTAACATGGATCTCGCCATTCCTAACAAAGTGCGATTCATTCTTTCGACTACTCCATTTTGCTGTGGAGTGTAAACATTAGTGAGATGTCTTATGCCATTTTCACTGCAATAAGTTTTGAATTCATTTGCAGTGAATTCTCCCCCATTATTCGTCCTGAGAGTACCTATCTTTTCTTTGACTTCATTTTCAACAAGTTGGCAAAAAATTTTAAACTTATCAAATGCTTCTGATTTGTTCTTCAAAAAGTAAACCCAAGTGATTCTACTGAAATCATCAATGAATAGTAAGAAATATTTGCAACCACCAAATGAATTTTGTAGTGGACCACAAACATCACTGTGAACTAGTTGTAGGCGCCTGTTTTCACGCCATGAACTTGTTGGAAAAATTTCTCGATGTTGTTTGCCATAAATGCAAGCTTCACATTTTTCATTTTCCCTTTTGAATGTGGGAAGTCCTTTAACCATTCCTTGTTTCTGCAATTGAGAAAGACTCTCAAAATTCAAATGTCCATATCTTACATGCCATAGTCTGATAGGTGAAATACCTGTAGTCATTGCTCCTGCAAAATTAGAATGCCTTGGAATAACTGTCCCTTTCATCCGTAACAGTTGTCCATCTTCATAACCTGTCATGATTGTTTTCAAGTTCTGTTTCATTGAATTAATCTTCACTAAACCATCTTCCATAACCACCTGATGTCCCGCTTGTCGAATCGTGACTAAGGAGAGCAAATTTTTCTTGAAACTGGGTACATACCATACATTGGAAATCATTTTTTCTCCAATGTGAGGGAGAAAAAATTTTACTACTCCTTTTCCATAAGGATTATGTTTTGTATCATCAGCAAGAAAAATTTTATTAAGTTGGCATTCTTGAAAATTCCAGAAAAAATCACGTCGACAAGTCATGTGTTGAGTTACCCCGAAATCCAAGATCCAGGCATCTTCATAGTCACTTCTAAGATGATATGAAATTTGTGATGCTGGGGAGGAAGTAAAAACGTATTCTGAACTATCTTCATCTTGATCATTTGCAAATTGTGCTGACTGCTGCTGAAACTTGGGAATTTTATTAAGCGATGTTCGATAATCTTCAGCATAATGGCCAACTTTGTTACATTGTCGACACACAATTTGACTTAAGTCTCTTCCTCGTCCTGAGGATTGTCCTCTGCCTCTGCTTTGAATTCTATTTTGAGATCGTCCTCTTCCTTGATTATTATATCCTTGTTCTTGAAAACTACCTCTTCCTTGATTATTATATCCCTGTTCTTGAAAACTGCCTCTTCCTTGGTTGTTTCCTCTTCCTTGAAAATTATTTCTTCTGCCTCTGTTAAAATTGTTTCCTCTACTTCGACCTCGATTATGTGCTACTTGATTTTGATTCCCTCGACCTCTTCCTCGAGAACTATCTGCAGATGATTTACTAGTGCTGGCCTCTATGAGAAAAACATCTTCACCAACTGTCTTCTTCTTCCCGAAAGTTTTATCATGTTGACTTAACATTTCACAAAGTTCATCAAACTTTAGTTTTTCTAATTTTCGAGTTACTTGCAAAGTCTCTAAAAAATGCGTATAGGAAGAAGGAAGCCCAGCAATTACAATTGTGACCATAAAGCTATCATCAATTGCGGGAAAACCAGCATTGATAATCTCATGCTTGATATTCTTAAGTCTTGAGAGATATTCAAGAACATCACCGCCTTGAGTTAATTTTTGTTGCAACAATTTTAATTGTAGATCAACCTTCTTTGATTCAGGATGAGTATCAAAGAGGTCTTTAAAATTTTTCAAGGCAGTCCATGCATATGTGGCATTCTCTATATGTACATACATTTCATCATTCACAGACGATTTAATAAGAGCTAAGGCTTTAGAATTCTTGATTTCCCATTTTGCGAGTGGATCTGCATCTGTGGGTTTATTCGGCTTAACATCGCCATCACATATTCCTTGCCATAATTCATTGTAAATAAGTGTGCTTTCAATAAGATGATGCCATGTTTTATAAGATTTGGTGCCTTCTAGTTTGTCGGAATCAGAAAATAAGTTAATCAACTTAGAAATTTTTAGCAATGAAGAGACGCAACAAGAACCAGAACAGAAAGGACAAGATAGTCAACACAACACACCACACAAAAAAACACGATCTATCGGGGCTTGGCCTTGACCCACTAAGAAGCAGAACAGAAAGGACAAGATAGTCAACACAACACACCACGCAAAAAAACACGATCTATCGGGGCTTGGCCTTGACCCACGAATAGTCGTCAAAAGAGGAGAATATTGACTGAGCTTTGCACTTGGCTCTAGTCAATTTCTCAAATTATTAAAGGACAATTTTCAAAATTTTGACTTTTTACAATGGTGCCTTGCACAATTAAGAAAAAAAAAATACCCCCAAAGTAAAAAATACTTTGAATTACAATTTAATGATCCCAATTAAAAATAGCTTCTTCAATTTACAAAATCTCCTTATTACTCCAAAAAAATTACAATCACCTTATTTCTCCATCAACCATAAATTCCCAAAATTAAAATCACCATATTTCTGCACAATACAATATTCCTTAGTTTCCACACAATATAATTACACCTTATTACTCCATAAAAAACAAGTTATCACTTCATTAACAAAAAATCTTATTGGTGGCACTCTGGCTTGGCGCTGGCAGGTAGACTCACCCTGGTAGATTTCACACAAAAAAACAAACTGCTGACTTGTTGCTGAAAAATCAATCTAACGACAGTAATTTTTTTCAATACCGAGTGGCCTGGGGTTAATTTGATTTTAGATTTGGCAATCTAACGACAGTAATTTTTTTCTATACTCGTTGAAAACTCAAAATGTGAAATTTAGATATGAATGTTGAATTGAATGCTCATACTATGAAATTTAGATAAGAATGTTGATGAATATGAAGTAAAGGTAACTATTGATTTTATATCAATTAAATATCAAGAATTTATAATTTAGATAAATATATTTTATTGAGTTAAATATGGCTGAAAAATAATAATATTAATCTAACAGTGTTTTATGGGAATGCATTGTTTCTTTAATGGTGGAATTAAGTTAATGATTGGTTATGTCTTTCAAAAATCTAAATTCTAAATAATTTTGAAAAGAAAAATTATGATTTTTTATTATTTAAAATATATTTTTTAAAATAATCTTGAAAAATTTAAATCTATTAATTTTACAAATTACATGGTTCATATTTACTATTAAAAAAATTTCATACTAAATTTCGAATAAGCCTTGAAAAAAAGTTGGAAAACAAAACAAAATAAAATATATAAGAATTGCCCTTTTAAAAAATTGAAACTTTGTTCATATCTAATGTTATACTCGACCTTGTCTACATTACATGGGTAGCTCAACCATTAAGGGTCTGGAAATGAAGTCTCACTAAACCGGAAGTCTTCGGATCAAATCTTAGGTTACCCTTCCCAATAAAAGGGTACACAATGAACATATAAATCCGAGAGTTCAGCCCCAGCTTACAAAAAAAAGTTATACTCGATGTTTCGACCCATAATTGAAGTTATACTCTATTTCGCGATCCATAATTGGGGCTTACAACCAGGAAATTGTTTTATTAGCATACGTTTTATGCACTTTCTTAAAGAGCTGTTGTATTATTTTCCGTTGTTAGCATACGTTTTCTGCGGTGCTTTAGGAGTTGCTTAACTTACTCTTTTCCATTTTGGCATTTTCCAAGTAGATTTTGTCATATATTTTTAACACACTCTTTTCGATTTTCATTTTATAGTAGATTTTGTCATATATTTTTAAGTTACTCTTTTCCATTTTGCCATTTTATAGTAGACTTTTATGTGCTTCAGGGACCTTCGAATATTTGTATTTGGTTTGCCATTTTTTTTGGGGCCATATATTGTTAACATATTTTTTCCTATTTTGTCATTTTATACTAGCCTTTTATTTGGTTCACTGATTTTTTGGTTCACTGATTTTGGAATATTATTGTATTGGGCAGATTTACCAAAAAAAATTGTTTAGTGTGAGTTCAACTGATTATAAATCCTAATTCCAAAATTAAAAAAAAATAAATTAGTAATTTATCAATAACAAAAATAATTTAATAATAAAAACTTAACCAATTATAAAAATTACAATTACATTAAATTCCAAAATAAATTCATTTTTTCTTCCTAATAACATCCTATTTTGATTCATGTATAAGCCGAAAAACCCAAGTTGAGTCGAAAATATTTCTTTTCTTTGGGAAAATCCACCTGACCAAAATCTCCACAGCATCCACCGATTATGACTTTGTTTGACAAACCATAAATTGTACCCTTCTCGATCCCTCCCCGCACAGTGTCGTGGCCGACAATAATAAGCCACTAAATAAGAACCAAGCATAGCCCTCGTAGCATTGACTATAGTACCCACGAACAATCCGTTTTTTACCCATATTTCCAATGTGGAAGGCTTGCATCACTTTGGCGTATTTTTTATAACACTTATCAATTGCACTTCGTCTCTTTCTCACCTGCTCCAGATTATCTTGATTATGTCAACTTATGAATGGGTTATTATAAGCTTGAATTGTTAGTTCTCCATAAAGTAGGTGTTTTAAAATTTTTTTTAAGAGTGTTAAATCCATTGATGTATTTATAAGGAGGTGTTTTAAAAGTGTTGAATTAATGGATGTAATTATAAATACATTTTAATGAAAAAATCAATAATTTAATTGAAGACGGTTTCACTAGATTTTAATAGAAACTATAAAATTTATAATAGACATTTTCATTTTAAATTATTTAAATATAATCAAATTAAATATTTAAATTATCAAAATTTATAAAGATATTCACTTCAAAATAAAAATTTAAACATGTATATATATATTTCTTAAACCATATAAATTTAACTATAATGTTCAATGTTAGCATAGATTTATCTAATTTTCGATCTATTAAACACCTAGTGTAATATTTCATGTTAATATTTGTTTTTAGTGCACCCAAACAAACTATTACTTTTCTTGAAAATTATAAACTATTCTTCAATTAAGTTATGGAAAATAATTTTGAAGTTGTTAGTAAATATTGTTTCTTTTGATTAATTAGTTAACAGTGATAGTTATCTCTTAAAAGAAAAGAAAACTAAATCTTGGTGGATATTTTAAAGAAAAAGATCAAGGGGATTGGGTATCTGAGATCACGGGAGGCTAACAGAAAGGAAACACAATGGGGAGAGGTGAGATAGTTTTGTGATAGCTATGTCTTGTTAAGACAAGATCCATAGATATGCACACATTCTCTAAGGAGGGAAAAGTTCATGGATAACATGCACTGAGATTGTCTCACATAGTGAATCTCACGATAGGGAGGTAAACGAAGTGCATGTCTCAATAGACCAAAATTGGAAGCAACATATTGAGATAAGTTAAAATCTGTAAGAAAGTAGCATATACATATAAGTGATAAATTAGTTTAGAATTATGTAGATAAAGAAAGCTTTACTTTTCTCACTTATTTCATAGTTTCATTACTTAGTTAGTGTTATTCTAGAAAGATATTAGTAGGAGATCTCCCTTTGAAGAATAGGGATTCTTTTTAAAAGTTTCCTAAATTAAAAGATTACATGAATAGAGCAAGGAACAACCTTCAATATTTTGATGAAAATTGCAATAATTATTTAGAGAGGTAGGGACACAGCAAATGAAAACCCAAGACAAGAAGAGTAGTGATGGAAAAGTTTGTAGTATATATAGTTAAAGGCAATAGAGTCTTGTTTCATAAACTAACCAAATTCATGTGAAAGGACTCTGACAAACCATTTGCAATAAGGAAGTAAAGCCCATTTCAAATAGAAGGGAACCTCTCAGAGTATAGAACATGACTGCATAAATGCAAGCAATAAATTATCAAAGTCTTTTGTTGCTATTCACATTTATATAAAAATTATTAGAACATACAAACCCTAATTAACCTATTTATAAGTTAGATGAAAAAGAAACTAATAATAAGAGAAGCACAATTTTATGGATTTATTTGACACCCTTAAAGGGTTCCTTGTTAGTCAATACTATAAACAAGTTCAAACATCACTATACAACCTTGTACAAATATAATAAAGCAAAAGTGAAACTTAGAATTCTAAATTGTTTCGAGACTCCTCATAGACAGCTATAATGTGTCATAAGCTAGGAAAATATAGTCATCCGCTACATTTAAAACAAATACATTCCTATATTATTAAAGAGCTCGACAATTCTGGATGCATGAAAATAAACCCTTACGGAAATCTTCTGATACTTATATAAATGGAACTATCACGAACAATGTTTTAGGAGAGGAAAATAGAGATATTAAAAGTAGCTAGAACGATACATGTTTTTATAGTTTCCAATAACACTACGAGCACAAAAACACTGGTCTAAGGAAAATGCCCAAAGTTACAATATGTGACCGAACCACTTAAATTTACACAGCTAAAGGAAAAATATAAACAAAAGAATTGAAGCTTCCATAAGCCAAGGAAAATAACATTCATGAAATTAATTCTAGAATTATAATAAAATCCCATCCCTTTGGCTATAGAGACTTACTAAGGAGAAAATGCAGTAGGAGTTAAATACTCGATGCGCGGAGGTTTCGTTTTCTAGAAAGATGAAGCCGGTCAGAGGGCTTCTGCCTTGGCACCCTATAAAAGTTTCGACACCTAAGGAACTCCCATAAAAACAAGCAAACAACCAGGGATTAGTTGTCAACCTCATAAATAATTCTATAAATGTAACATGAAAAGTGCAGGGAAAAATGATTGAAGCTTACCATCAAATAGGAGCCTAAGTAAAACTGTGGTGCACGAGAATGAAGTTTAGTCTCTGCAGAGTCTACGGCGGGTGACATACAGTTCTGAAATGCAACTGGATATCATGGAATGAAGCTAATAAATAAACCAGTCCCTACATTGAGTAAGACAATTAGAGGAACCCGGACCCAAGTCACTCGACCAGAGCAGAGCTGAGGACAAACAAATTTCTAAAAACTCACAATGATGAACAAGAGAAAAGCCACTAAGAATTGAAGTTCAAAACCCTTGGGTTCCAAATGATCTAGCAAGTCAGCAAGATTCCTCGATGAGGTAGGTCAATCCCAAGGAAAGAGTAGAAGATGAATATCTCGGAGCGAATCGGACTGCGACCTAGCTAGGACAACGAACAACGAAGTCTATTAAATTTTATGTATAGTTGATGAGATTTTGAGGGCAGTAGCCGATAGACAATAAATACCTTAGTAGAAACATCAATAAATATAAAATGATTGTGACCATAATGTTAATTGTTCACGCATGCAAATGAGCCCCATGGTTTATGAACAAGTGCATAATAAACTAGGGTTTTATCTTTCAGTGTATTTCATAATAATATTAATGAATTGTATTTAGTTCTGTAATGTTAATTATTATTCCATACTATGGTAAAAATCATAGACTTTATTGCTATTGGTAAATGGGCCATAAATATTTTTTTACCATTATATGGATTTGTTACATATGGTATGAGAGCGGTCAAGTTCCAAAACTAAGACCTATGAAATAGGGAATAACAAACCAGATGATGTGCGCATAGGATGCAACAAAATTCAGTATGAGTTAAACTCGGAATCCACCACACGGTTTTGTATTGGAAATAGGACCATCACCATTTCATGAGGGTAATCCTGAGGTGTAGGTGCAACTAGAGTATGTGGTGCAAAATCCTAATAGAGACATATGGGCGACTCTCCATGAATTGAAAGGTGAAATGGCCTGATTCTGGGCACACAATGAAAGATTGATGCACGAACAAGAAAAGATTCTCAAAAGCCTATCAGATAGACAAAATCATGGACCACTAGTTCCCAGCCTAGAACAGAGCCCTACAATTGGGGAACAAGAATTCCGAACTGAAAATGTGGAAATAGAAGGAGGTGAAGAAATCCAAGAAGAAGAATCACGTAATGTGCCCAATAAAGAGACTCAGAAAAAGCATAAAATTGAACTTCAAGGGGAGTTTCAGAAAATCAAACCTCCTCTCTTCGATGGTGAGCAAGAAGAGGCAGCGGAAGCATGGTTAATTAATATAAATAATTATTTATAGCTATACAAGTCTGATTACAATATGACGGCCCGTCTCACCATTTTCTAGCTTCAAGGAAAATCCACATTGTTGTGCGAAGAAGTAAAAATAGTCCGTGGGGTCGATGGGAAAAACATAACTTGGGAGAAATTACAGAATTGTTTTAAGGAAAAAAATATCTAAGTGAAAGGTTTTATCATGAGAACGAAATAGAATTCCATGATCTCCATTAGGGCCAAATAACCATCGATGAGTTTATAACAAAATTTACATCATTATTGCAGTAAGTTCCTTATATTCATGAAGAAATGCCAAAGTACAGTGGTTTATCAGCAGTCTTCTGTTGTTCATGAAGGAAGTTTGGAATTCAACAACCCAAAAACTATGGACGAAGTCATTGAGAAAGCATAGATCTACTATCAGAAAAATAAACCAAAGGGTTATACGAGAAAAATGTCAGCTGATAAATAGGGAAATAAATTTATTCCTGGCCACAACGGGAATAAGGGAACTAGCTACAAAGGATTGTATAAACGTCAAACTAAGAAAAATGTTAATAAACCCAAATTTAAAGTATGAACTGAAAATAGGAAAAATGAACAAGCTCGCGAAATGAAGAAGAATTTATTAACAGGCCACTTGTATAATGTTGGCAATGCAAAGCCTTACATTATGTAAAAAATTGTCCCCATCGCAAAGGAGTGGATCAGATCTTACAAATTCAAGAGCCATCTACGTGGGATAAGTGGCAAGAAGCATCCCTAAAATTAATGCAGCTCTCGAAGATCACCAAGTAGAGATTCAATCAAATATGGTTGAATTTGAAGGTACTATTTTTTACGAGACCTGTTCTATGTTAATAGATCCCAGGGCCACTTTAATTTACATTAGTCCTAGGATAGTGGAACAATGTAAATTACAAGCTATTAAATTTAAAAATGCATGGTTAGTATAACTAGCCACAAGAGAAAAAAGAAGAGTTTTGTCCAAAGTAAGCAATTTTCCTTTGAATATTGATGGTCAATCTATTATAGCTGATTTGAATGTGTTACCCCTAGTTCATATGACATTGTTATAGGCATGGACTCATTGGAGAAACACTGGTCCCTCATAAATTGTAAGACAAAATTGTCAGCTTCCAAGATGAGGTAGGGGAGAGAAAAAAATTCAAGGTGTGTAGAAACCTCTACAGTTAAGGCCTATAATAGCCTCCCAATTCCCTAAACGCATTAGAAAAAGTTGTCAAGTTTATGCCATACAATTAGGGTATGCTGACTTAAAGGAGAAATGTGTATCCCTAGATACTTGTGATAAAAAAATTTCTAGATGTATTTCTTAAAGAAATACTAGGCCTACCCCCAAAAGGAGACATAGACTTTACAATTGAGCTACTTTTCGGAGCTACCTAGTTTCTCAAGAACATTATTGAATGAGAATACTAGAACTAACAAAATTGAAAAAATCAACTCCAAGATTTGCTTGATAAAAAACATATCTACCCGAGTGTGTCTGATTGGGTAGCTCGAGTATTATTTGTTAAAAAGAAAGACAAAACCTTGCGGATGTGCATGGATTACCGTTAACTAAACAAGCTGACCATAAAAAACAAATACCCCCTTCTTCTTATAGACGAGTCATTTTACCAAGTGAAAGGTTAAACCGTCTTCTCAAAGATTGATCTCCTTTACGGGTATCATCAAATTAGGATAAAGGAGGAAGCTACTGCAGAAAATGTATTCAGGACGTGTATTGGACATTATGAGTTCGTGGTTTTACCATTTGGGCTAACTAATGCCCCAGTAACACTCATGTGCCTCATGAACTATAGATTCCATCAGTTGTTAGATATAGTTGTATCAATATTCATTGGTGACATATTGATCTACTCTCAAAACATGGAGGAACATAAGGAACATATTTGTATTGTACTGCAACTCCTAAGACAACATCGAGTTTACGCTGAGTATATTAAATGTAGTTTCTTTAATGAGAAAGCCCAATACTTGGGAAATGTCATCACCAAGGATGGAATTGCGGTAGATCCGGAAAAGATACGAGTGATTATGGAATGGCCAGTACCAAAGGATGTACCGATATAATATCCTTTATGGGCCTAATTGGTTACTGTCACAAATTTGTGGAGGGTTTCTCTAGAGTGGGATATCCTATTACCTCTTTACAAAAGAAAGGAAAGGCTTTTAGATGGACACCCGACTGTCAAAGGAGCTTTCATCAACTCAAAAACATTCTTACGACAACACCTATTATGAGAATTGTTGATCCCAAGAAAGAATATGTGGTTTGTACAGATGCTAGTAAGGAACGCATGAGCAACGTATTAATGCAAGAAGGTAGAGTGGTGGCCTATGAATCTCAAAAACTTAAAGAATATGAGCACAAGTATTCAGCACAAAATTTGGAGCTGACAGTAGTCATACTTTAAAAATGTGGTAGCATTACCTTTTGTGTAAAAAATTTATGTTGATGACTCATGAGCATAGTCTGACTAATTATTTCAGACAACCAGCTTTAAATGTTAGGAAAGCTTGTGGGGCAGATTTCTTGAGTGAATTCAATTTCGAAATCAAACATTTAGAAGGAAAAGAAAATTGGGTCACACATGCTTTAAGCTTGAATGTAAGATGTTTATATAAAATTTCTTTTAGTGAATCCAAAAATACCTTTTTTGGGTAGATTCGAGAATCAAACATGCAAGATTCAACATATAAACATTTATGGTAGCAATAAAAAATTCCTAACAACCATGGACATCAATTTGGTTATGGAATAAATGCAGAAAATTTGTTGATTTATAGGAAGAGGATATATGTGACTAACGAACATCTTAAAAATTTAATTTAAAATGAATACCATAAGAATCCTTATGTAGGCCATCCTGAATACCAGAAAATGATTTCTGCCCTACGGAAGGAATTTTTCTGGCCTTGTATGAAGAAGGAGGTGGTAAATTACTTTGCTAAATGCTTGGAGTGCTAGCAAGTGAAAGATGAGCACCAACATCCAATAGCGGTACTTCACTCTCTTCCTATCCCAGAATAGAAATGAGAAACAATATCTATTCACTTCATTACTGGGCTGCCTAATTCAAGAAATAAAAATGACTCCATCATGATGGTTGTGGAAAAATTGAGAATGTATTCTCATTTTATACTTATCCAATCAACCTATAGAGTAGCCCAAATTGCTAATATTTTTATGCAGGACTTTTTAAACTACATGGAATCCCCAAGATGATCATTTTCAACTGAGATGTGAAATTTACATCAGCCTTTTGAGAAGCCCTCTTTGAGGGATTGGACACACAACTACACTTCAATAGAGCTTACCATTTGCAAACGGATGGGTAGACAGAATGAGTGAATCAATTTATTGAAGAAATGCTCGATGTTTGTGTAATGCAGTAGCCCACTAAACTGTAAGATTATCTATAACTAGTGGAGTTTTCTTACAAAAATGAGTACCATGCATCATTACAAATGAGTCCCTTTGAGGTATTATACGGGTGCAAGTGCAAGACACCCTTGAGTTGGAGTGGATCAGAGGATGAGTTGTTGCTAGGTCCGGATATGTTAGAAGAGATGGAGGAAATGTTGAAAAGCTAAGAATCAATTCAAAGGTTGCTCAGGACTGACAAATGAAATTTTCTCATTGGAAGAGGAGCTTTTGAGAATTCAATGTAGAGGATCATGTGTACATTCAAGTGCGAGCCTAGAAAATCACCTTTCAATGGACCAAGTGTGCTAAATTAGCACCCCAATACTATGGGCCCTTTCAAATTCTAGCTCAAATTGGACCAGTGTCTTACCAACTTGCCTTACCCACTCACATTCATGTACATAATGTCTTTCATGTGTCTCTACTTAAGAAATATTTTTATGGTGCCAATCATGTAGTCAAGTGGCAAGATATTCTAGAATATATATTATATATATATATATATATATATATATATATATATTTTCTCTTAAGAATGTATTATATAAAACTGGTTTGAAGACTTAATTCCTTTCTTGTGCTATGTTCATGTCGATCCAGAAGGTGTCTCTTGGTCCAAACCTATAGCTATACTGGAGCGGAAAAGTAATGTCTACGGAAACGAGTTATCACCAAAGTTAAAGTGCAGTGGTACCAATATGGGCCGGGAGAGGCCACGTGTGAAGCTAAGCGGGTTATGAAAGAAAAATTTCCAGGTTTATTTGTAGAAAAGAACATCGAGACAATGTTCAATTTTATGGGAAACATATAATATTCCATTTTAATGTAAATATTTTCTTTTACTGTAGCCAAAAAAAATATTACTTTCCTTGAAAACTATAAACTATTCTTAAATCAATTTATGGAAAGGAATCTTGCAGTTGTTAGTAAATATTGTTTCTTTTGATTAATTAGTTAAAAGAGACATTTATATGTTCCAAGAAAACAAAACTAAATATTGGAGGGTATTTTAAAGAAAAAGATCAAGAGGATTGGGTATCTGATATCAGGAGAGGTGAAGAGAAAAGAAAGACTATGATGAGAGGTCAGAGAGTTTTGTGAGAGCTATGTATGGTTAAGTCTAAATAGCTAGATATACACACATTCTCAAAGGAGAGAAAGAATTTCCTTGGGGTCGGGGACAACACACGGGAGATTCTCTTGCATAGTGAATCTCACAATAGGGAGGTAAACAAAGTGCAAGTCTGGGTAGACCAAAATTGGAAGCATTTTATTCAGGAAAGTTAAAATATGTTGAAAAGAATCATATACTGATTAGTCATAAATTATGGGTAAAGTTTATATTTATGTAGATAAAGAAAACTTCACTTTCTCAGTTAATGCATAATTTGATTACTTAGTTAGTGTTATTCTCGAAATATATCAGTAGGATATCTCCCTTTGAATAATATGGATTATTTTTAAAAGTTTCTTAAATTAAAATATTACATGAACAGAAGAAGGAACCATCTTTAGTATTTTAATGAAATTTGTAGTAATTATTTAGAGAAGTAGTGAACATCAAATGAAAACCTAGGAATCAAAAAATAGTAATTGAAAAGTTATGTAGTATATATAGTTAAATGCAACACACTCTTGTTTCATAAACTAACAAAATTCATCTGAAAGGAAATTATACCCAACATTCATTCTATAAGAAATTTAGTTTTAAAAGACTCTCACAAATCATTTGCCATAAGGAAGTAAAGCCCATTTCAAACAGAAGGAAACCTCTTTGAGTATAGAATTTGACTATATAAACTAATGAAATAAATTACCATAGTATTTTCTTGCTACTCACATTTATATAGAAACTATCAAATCATACAAACCCTAATGCTCTAATTAACCTAGTTATAAGTTAGATGAAAAGGAAACTAATAATAAGAGCAACACAGATTTTATGGATTTAGCTGACAGCCTTGAAGGGTTCCATGTGAGTCAATACTTTAAGTGAGTTGAAACATTGGTATACAACCTTCCACAAATGTAATAAAGAAAAAGGAAACCTCAGAATTCTGAGTTGTTCCGAGACTACTCATAGATGGCTATAATCTGCCATAAGTTAGGAAAATCTAATCCTGCACTACATTTAAAACAAAGACATTTCTATGCTAATAAAGAGCTTGAAAATTTGAGATGCATGACCCATTACAATAAAAGAAACCCTTACAGAAATCTTGTGATACTTATATAAATGGAACTATCACAAATAATGTTTTAATAGAGGAAAATAGAGATATTAACAGTTGTATTCTCCAATAACACTGTCAACACCAAAGTGACAGTCCAAGGAAAATGCCGAAAGTTACAACATGTGGTTGAACCTCTTAAATTTACACAATTAAGTAAAAAATATATAAAGAAAAGAATTGAAGCTTCCATAAGTTGAGGAAAAGAATCTTCATGAAATTAATTCCATAATTCGAATAAAATCCCAGCCCTTTGGCTGTAGACCCTTGCAATGGAAAAAGAGGAGTGAGAGTTAAATATCTAATTCATGTAGGTTTATCTTTCTAGAAAGATGTAGCCAGTAAGAGGGCTTCTAACTTGGCACCCCCTCAAAGCTTCGACACCTAAGGGACTCCCACAAGAACAAGAAAACAACTAGGGATTAATTTTGAACCTCACAAAGAACTGTAGAAATATAACAAGAAAAGTGTAAGGTAAAATGGTGAGGCTTACCAACAAATAAGAGCCTGAGTAAAACCTTGGTGCAAAAGAATGAAGTTCAGTCTCTAAAGAGTTTATGGCGGGTCGGAGGCAGTTCTGAAATGCAGCTAAATATTGTGAAACAAAGCTACCAAATAAACTAGTCCATACATGAAGCTAGACAGCCAAGGGAGCCCAGACCTAAGTCACTAGACTTGAGTAGAGCTAAAGACACATGACGTTCTGAAAAATCACAATGATGAATATGAGCAAAACGACCGATAATTGAAGTTCAAAACCATTGGGTTCTGAATGATTCAATAGTTTGACAAGAGTCATCGACGAGGTAGGTGGATCCCAAGGAAAGATCACTCGATGAATATCTTGGAGTGGATGAGACTACCGCATGGCGAGGACACCTATGTCTATTAAATGTCATGTAAAGTTGGTGAGATTTCGAGGAGGGGAGTCGATAAATAGTAAATGCCTTAGTACAAACCTCAATAAATACAAAATGATTGTGACCATAATGTAAGTTGTTCACTTATGAAAATGAACTTGAATGGTTTATGAACCCTCGTATAATAAACTAAGGTTTTATCTGTTAGTGTATTGCATAATAATATTAATGAATTGTATTTAGTTTTGTAACGCTAATTCTTAGTCCATAGTATGGTCAAAAATCATAAAAGTTATTGCTATGGTAAATGGGTGATAATATTTTTTTTTACTATTATATGGATGTGTTACACCAAGAGGGATCAAATCTCCCAAGATGTAAGCTTGTTTTTTAGTGCATTACTTGAGAAAATGTTTCCTCTCACATTTTGGTAGATCTAGAGTTAGATGAATCTATGTTGGTTTTGAGCAAGACACTCTCCGTACACCCACATTGAATATTTTTGTTACTTATTTTTTCCTATATATATATTAGGGGTTAAATTTGACGGCCGTATGCCTATATTTCGCATTTTTACCCATAAAATACGTTTTAATCTAAAACCTCCATGTCATGCTCAACTTTCCATTCATTTTTAGAAACGTCATATTGACGGGCATGTTAAAAAGTTAAAAGTTAAAAAAAAAAAAT
>APFE031584261.1:297505-377876 GCA_000404065.3 Pinus taeda
TTTCTTTATTTTTTTCTTTTTATATATTAACTTCATCTTAAAAATGAAGTAAACTACACATCTCCCTAGTAATGGAAAGCGAAAATATCATAAATTTTTTACTTAAATTACTTTATTTTTTTTAATATGGACAGTGAAATATTTTGTTTATAATTAAGAGGAATATTTTATGTTATTAAAATATTTATTTTCTAAATATTACATGCAAATTAAACAGAATATTAATTAAGCATCATCTAATATCAATAATATTATTTTTTTTGAATTCCACACTCAATAGTGAAGAAAGTAACATAATTCCTCATACTAAAATAACGTCATATTAATCTCTTTTATATTACTCATATACCTACTTTATATTTTTTATATTAGAGTATGATCGTAAATATTAATAAGATCTGATTAAAAATATTTTTATTTAGGCCCACATCAATATTATTTTATTTTTATTTTAAATGTAATAACATTAAGTGACACATTTCTCTCATAGTAAATTGTAAGTGTTCATCTATAGCACACCAATTGAATTTTATTTTTATCATAAGACATTAATAAATAATTACTATTTAATACATATTTAATTAATATATAAAAGAAAAACTAATATTTATATAACATTTATTAATATAAATAATTTTAAAGTAATAATAATTATATTATATTATTAATATTTAATAATTACCATTTGTAATATTTTTTATTTCTGTACAAAACTATTTATCACATTAGATGTTTTAGAAATATCTAAAATCAATCATAATCACCAAAGACTTTATTCTACAATTTAAGGCTAAATTAATATACTTCATATATAAATACTATATATAATATCAGTTGATATTAAGTTTATTGATACACAATTAAACATATATATTAGTAATGAGGAACTGAAAATATTCTCTATAATATATATATATATAATATATGATTTTAATATCGATCGGTTATTTTACCTTATTTATTTAATATTCAAAATATGCAATTAAGATAAAGAATACTTTCATATATATTTATTAGCCAAAGACATATATAAATAAATTTTAAGTAGATGGGTCATTGTTAACTTTTTAAATCAATAAATAATGTTAAAAATGGATTTCACACAAAGTTGTATACGTCAATGCACACAATTCACATTTAGGGACTACTTTAATATATAGAGTTTCTCAAATCTAGCTTATTCCTATTTTAGAAGGAAAGGTTGAGAAAATTTCTCAAACCTCACAAACCAACATTACAAATATATAATGTAAGCATTAACTCCAAGTTCCCCTGTTAATGATTATACTACATAAATTGATTGAACCACCCATAAACAACAAAATACATAGTCATTCTTCCTCATAAAGGTGTAGTCGGCATGTTGGATTCCAAAGTTTTACTCTTGAACTCTCAAATAAAGGATCTACTGAAGTCAATTGTTGAACGACTCTTGAACTTTCGAATCAAGGATCTCCCAAAGTCGATTATTGAACAACATCCTAATATGTAACATAACCTCATAATTTAGAAGAACCTCATTAGAAGACCACTCCCACATCTTTAATGAATGAGGGTTCCTTCCCTAGATCCACAATGGCCATACAATCTCGACAACTATCCATGTATAACTACCATACCATCTCGACAACTATCCATATTGAGATTTTACCTAAATTTGATTCATTCTATAAATAGATTCTTACCATTAAACCAATTTTGTTGATCTCTTTCATATTTCCATTGTATATTACAAATAATATTAACATTAAACCTACTAAAAAATATCTCCCACACCAAACATGTTGGTATAGTTTTAGTAGTGTTCCTTCTCAACATGTCTAGTTGACTTTAATCATTTTAATGCCATATCCATGGCTTAACATTGAAATGAGAGTCAACCATAACCTAATAAAAAACATGGTCTTTGTCAATTGCAAGGTTTGTGGCAATTGATGTTGAAGAATTGAAACACATGACACATATATGGTATTTCCCTTTTTGAGAACATTGAGTTACTTCATTGTCTTATCAGTTTGGAGATGAATAAGTAGGATCATACATAGAAACAACATCAAAATTCTAAAAAAAATATGAGGAAGAATAGAAACAACATCAAAATTCTAAAAATGTAAAGTGTTGTCACGAAAGCTTCACCAATACCCAAGGCGTGTAACAAATGATCTACACTCTTGCGTTGTAATAACAACATAATCTTTGACACAACAAAGGACAGATCAACAGATCGGCCGCAATAGGCTTTTGCAACAGTAGAAATTTCTTGATCAAATCCATGTTCTCCGACACTCCAACCATTGTCAATGGAATAATAGATTTGATCACAAGCTATGGCTTCCATGGGAACTCCTTTAACATTCACCAACCTCAAAACTATGCCATTTAATAGATGTTTTATGATGTCCCTTGTAAAAGCAAGTGTTACAACTCTCTACTATAACCCCTCTTGCAGATAGCTGACACGTAGGTCATGAGCTTAATTAATAAAAAACAAAATTGCATGGAGAAAACATTCTTCTTACTTGTCAACCAAGCCTAAAGTAAACGTTGGCTTATATCTCCATCAAATTCAAAAATTCTCACAATGAAAACCCAACATACTATTGTCTCTATGCAAATGAATTACAACTTACATTCTCCCTATGTTGGTGGGCCCTCCCATTTGGGAGTAAGATTTGATAGGCTTTGATACCATGTTAAAAATAGTTGAAAGAATTCATATATTTCACACAATGGTGTATGCATCAACACACCCAAAGCTTACATCCAGAGATTACTCTAGTATATAGAGTTTCTCAAATCTAACTTATTCCTATTTTAGAAAGAGAAATTGAGAGAATTTTTCAACCATCACAAACCAACATTACAAATATAAAATATAAGCATTAACTCCAAGTATACAAATATACTTAGTCTAAAACATTATCTACAAATATAATTTCTACAAAACATTACAAATAAATTAAAATAAAGCAGTTCAACTCGTGCAATATTTGGCCACATCTTCAACAATGCCCTTCACAAGCACTACTTCATAACATAAAGGAATGATGATGGGAAATCCTTTCTTCCCCTACAATGTACGTCGCGTGCGATAACAAAGACTTACCTAAGGCACCATGCAGATTTTGCGTAATTGGTGGTGAATATGGTAATTAGAATGCAATTATTCTTAGTTACATTTTGTAAGCCTTCCCAAATGTTCTCTCCCATCTCCAGATGGTGGGTGTCAAGGAAGATGCTGAAGCCTGCAGTGGTGAGGGTTTGATAGAGATTATCCACAAACCCTCTTTGGACATCACATCCTTTGAAGCTTAGAAAAAATTCATAGCTTCTATATTTACACCTCGTGCCATTAGAATTGGAGAAATTTATAGATGAAGGCCGAGAACTCCAGTTGAGATGCATGAACTCAATTATGAAATATTCTAATGAAAGCATTGAACATGGTGAACCATGGTCAAACATCGAATTGAGACAAAGATTGTCTCATTATGAAAATCAACCATGGAAAACCATTGTCAACCATGTTTAGTCATGGTAAATGTTAATCATGGTCAACCATGCTCCGATGTCATAAGTGGTAAATATTGTCCCAATATGTAAATCAAACATTTTCAACCATGTTATTTAGCGTTTATAATATTTACATAGGGTTTATATAGCTTGGTTTATAATATTTATCTCAGGGTTTATCATAGCATTTCTGAATATGAAAATCCATCATGGTAAACCATGATCAACCATCGTCTAATGTGACATTGTGACAAAGATTGTATCAATATGAAAATCAACCATGGTCAACCATGGTCCAATGTTACATTGTGACAAATATTGTCTTGACATTAAAATCAATCACGGTCAACCATGGTCAACCATGTTACAACATCGCCTTGTGATAAAGATTGTCTCAATATGAAAATTAACCATGTTGAACCATGGGAAATCATGGCCAACCATAGTCAATAACCATGGTCACATTGTGACAAATATTGTTACTTAGTCTAATGTCACATTGTGACAACCATGGTCATCCATGGTCAATGATTTTCTAATGTCACATTGTGACAAATATTTTCTCAATATGGAAACTTACCGTGCTTACCCATGGTCAACCATTGTTCAATGATACATTGTGGTTGAAATGTTATCTCAATATGAAAATTAATAATGGTCAACCATAGTGTAATGTTGAATTGTAACAATGATTGTGTCAATATAAAAATCAACTATGGTCAACCATATTTATTTGAGCATTTATAATATTTATCTTACCATTTATATACCTTGGGTTTATAATATATATCCCTTGGTTTTAATATTATTCCCTTGGGTTTATAATATTTATATTAGGGTTTATATACCTTGGGTTTATTATTATTCCCTTGGGATTGTAATACTTTGGGGTTTTAGAATTAATCCCTTGGTTTTAAATTATAAATCCCTTAGGTTTACCAATATAAGGGTTCCTATTCCTAGCGTATAATATTATTTATCACATTGATAATATTAATCCTAGGGTTTAGTATAAATCCATCATCATCAACCAGGCACAACAATGGACCAATGTCAAATTGTTACAAATATTGTATCAATATGAAAATCGCCCATGGTTAAACCATGATCAAATGTCGCTTGTGACATATATTGTCTCAATATGAAAATCAACCATGGTCAAACATGGTGAGCAATATTTATTTTAGGGTTTATATTCGTAGTGTTTATAATATTAATCCCTTGGGTTTATTATTTCCTAGGGTTTATAATATTAATCCATTTTGTTTATTAATCTACGAGTTCATTTTCCTAAGGTATAATATTATTCATAGGGATTATAATATAAATCCTTGTGTTTAATATAAATCCATTGGATTTATAATCATGGTCAATCATGGTACAACGTCACATTGTGACAAAGATTTTCTCAATATGAAAATTAACAATGGTACAACGTCACAATATGACAAATATTATCTCGATATGAAAATCAACCATGCTCAACTACATTCAAACATGTTTATTTTAGGTCTTATAATATTTATCTTAGGGTTTAGATGTGGTTATAATATTAATCCTAGGCTTTCATATAAATCCCTTGGGTTTGCAATGATGGTTAACTATGGTGAACTATGTTCCAATGTCACATTGTGCCAAATATTGTCTCAATATAAAAATTAACCATGGTAAACCATGGTGCAATGTCGCATTGTGATAGAGATTATGTGAGTATGAAAATCAATGATGGTAAATCATGGTCAACTATATTTAATTTAGGGTTTATAATATTTGTCATAGAGTTTTTATACCTTGGTTTCCTAATATTTATCCATTGGGTTTAATATTATTCACATCGTTTTATAATTCTTTGGCCCTTTGGTATTAATCCCTTGCTTTTATTAGTCCATAGGGTTTATAATATCAATCCCGTGGTTTATTATTCTATTGGGTTTATGATATAAACCCATTACATTTATTAATATAAATATTCATATTCCTAGGATATGCTATCATTTGTAACATTTATAATATTATACTTTTTGTTTAATATAAATTCATTGGGTTTGTAATCATGGTCAACCATGGTCACAGGTCACATTTTGACAAAGCTTTTATTAATATGAATATCAATCAATGTCACATTATGACAAGGATTGTATCAATATTAAGATCAACCATGGTCAACTTGGTCCAACGTTGCATTGTGACAAAGATAGTCTAAATATGAAAATCAACCACGATAAACCCTTATCCATGTCACATTAGGACAAAGTTTGTTTAAATATGAAAACTAATCATGGCCGACCATAGTCTAATGTTTGATTGTGAAAATGATTGTGTCAATATGATATCAATTGTGGTCAACCATGGTCAATGATGTTTATTTTATGGTTTATAATATTTATCTTATGGTTAATATAAATTGGCTTTATAATATCTATCCCTTGGGTTTATGATATTTAAATTAGGTTTTATATAGCTTAGGTTTATAATATTAATTTCTTGGGTTTAATATTATTCCCTTTGGTTTATAATAGCTTAGGGTTTTAGAAGTAATATCTTGGGTTAATAATATCAATCCAAGGGTTCATATTTCTAGGGTATAATATTATATATAAGGCTTATAATATTAGTCCTAATGTTTAATATAAATCACTTTTGTTTATAATCATAGTCAAACATGCATGGCGATGGTCCAATGTCACACTGTGATAAATATGGTGTCAATGTGAAAATCAACCATGGTCAACTATGGTAAAATATCACATAATGAAATGTTTGCCTCAATATGAAAATAAACCATGGTAAAACATGGCCATTTATGTTTATTTTAGGGTTTATTGTATTTATCTGAGGGTTTATTTACCTAATGTTTATAATATTAATCCATTAGTTTTATCTCTTGGTTTTAATATTACTCAACCACTATTTGACGCTGCAATATGAGAGATTGTCTCGATATGAAAATCAATCATGGTCAACCATGATCAATGGCCACTTTGAGACAAAGATTGTCCCAATATGAAAATGAATCATGGTCAACCACGAGAAAACATGTTCATTTTAAGTTTTATAATATTTATCATTGGGCTTATATACCATCCTTTTATAATATTTATCCCTAGGGTTTAATATTATTCTGTTGGATTTGTAATACATTATGGCTTTATACTTAATCCCTTGGGTTTACTAATCTAAGGGTTCATATTCCTAGGGTATAATATTATTGATAGGGGTTATAATATTAATTCTAGGGTTTAATATAAATACCTTGGGTTTACAATCATGATAAATGATGGTCCAATGACACATTGTGCAAAAGATTAATTCAACATGCTAGAATCAAACCAAAACCCATAGGTCTCAGTCAACGACCACATCACTAGAAATAAGGATCCATGAGGTGGTCAGTCCATGTTGCAAAACACACATCAAGAATTGGTTTATCCAATCTCCAAAAATATACCCCCTAATGCGATACATGTGTGTGTCAAACTCATGACCTACACTCGTATACCACTTGCTCGGATCCAAATTACCATTGCACCAAAACTTGTAGGGGTTAGTCAACAATTACACCACTACAGATAAGCATCCAGGAGAGGCGGTTAGTCCATTTCATGAAACACACAGGGAGCGTTGTGCTATCGAATCTCCAACACAACCATTTTCCAACATCGCATTGTGACAAAGATTGTGTGAGTATGAAAATCACCGATGGTAAACCATGGTCAACGATGTTTATTTTAGGGTATAAAATATTTATCTTAGGGTATTTATATATTAGGTGTATAATCTCTATCCTTTTATTTTTATAGTATTTCCTATTGTTTATAATCCATTCGGTTTTAAGTGTTTTTTAATCTAAGGGTTCATATTCCTAGGGAATAATATTATTCATAGTGTTTATAATATTAATATTTTTGTTTAACATAAATTCATTTATTTTATAATCATGGCCATTCATGAACCAACTTTTGAAAATCAACCATGGTCAACCATGTTCCAACATTGCATTATATCAAAGATTGTCTCTTGGGCCAACATCAAATTGTGACAATTGTTGCCTCAATATGAAAATCAATAATGGTTAACCATAGTCCAACGTCGTAGTGGAAAATATTATATCAATATGAAAATCAACTCTCGTAAACCATGTTTATTTTAGGGTTTATAATTTTTATCTTAGTGTTTATATACCTTGGGTTTATAATATTTATCCCTTAGGTTTATAATACCTTTGTCTATTAGAATTAATACCTTTAGTTTATTATTCCCTTGGGTTTATAATAACAATATCTTGGGTTTATTTATCTAAGAGTTCATATTTCTAGGGTCTACCATTATTCATAGCATTTATGATATTAATATTTAGTTTTAATGTAAATCCATTAGCTTTATAATCATCGTCAAACATGGTCCAATGTTACATTGGGAAAAATATTTTCTTAATATGAAAATCAACCATGGTCCAATGTCGCATTCTTAAAAATATTTTCTCCATATGCAAATAAATCATGGTCAACCATGCTTAACCGTGGTCCAACGTCACATTGTGACAAATATTGTCTCAATATGGAAATCAACCATGGTCAACCATGATTATTTCAGGTTTATAATATTTATCTTAGGGTTTATATACCCTCATTTTATAATATTGATCCCTTGTGTTTAATATATTTCATTGGTTTTATAGTCCATTGGGTTTTGAGTATAATTGCTTGTGATTATTATTTCCTTGGGTTTATAATATCAATCGCTTGGGTTTATTAACCAAATGTTGATATTCATAAGGAATAATGTTATTAATAAGGTTTATGATATTATTTATTGGGTTAAATATAAAACCCTTGAGTATAATTAATTAACAATAATTAGTATGAATTTTTTTTTCCACAGGAAAAATCGGTAACCTTTTATTTAAAAAATGAAAAGTTTCACAAGCAGATGCATTGAAGCATTTCCATAAGATGCCCATTGGGCTCGAGTGCTTTCACACCCCATGCAACGTTAAAAAACTAACGTGCGATTAACAAGAATGAGAGAGAAAGAGGGAGAGAGGGGCAAAAAAACTAGAATCTGAAAGTGAGTAAAATACTCACACTTCAAGTTCTTCTCCCCTTTTTCTTTTCGACCTTGTGCCATTCTCCTTGAGTGGGCTCGATCGAAGCTATGAATAACTGTGTTTCTTCTTTCTGTGAGGATGTTTCCTTGTTTGAGTCTGAAGTATCTGAGAGGTGATGTCGTTTATTCCCTCCCATACTCAGGTCCTTGCTTGCCTTCTCTACCTGATTTGAGCGAAGCTGTGAAGCCTTGTTGTCTGGGGTGGTTTCCTTCTGAGTCTCCATTTCTTGGGACACCTCAGCATTCTCTGCGGGGGTATCTTCCTCTTCTTCTTCTGATTCTTCGTCCTATGGGTTAGGGGGGGGGATTTCCAGCCTTTCCTCTGCTTCCCTTTCTGCTTCTTTTTACTGTTTGCTTTCTTAGCTTCTGGACATGTGTTTTGCAAGTGTCCTGTCAGCCTGCAGAGCCTACGTCTTAAAGCAGTGTTTTCATAGTCTAGTGCTTGCAGCCAATTTTGTTGTTTGTAGATCAACCTTATGTTGTCCGGCAACCCTTTACTTAGATCTGATTCCACACAAATGCATGCAAAAGTGTAGACCCTTTCATCAATCCTTTCCAGATCTGTTTTGATAAATTTCCCTATGTTGTTCCCAATTCCTTCCAATACTTGTTCACTCCAAAAGTTAAGGGGAAGGTTATATAGGTGGACCCAGACCGACACTTTGGATACAGTCATTTTGTTTGGATCAAAATCTGGAAAACATGGGGTCATAAACAGCCCCGATGTTCCCCAAAACCAAGGTCCAGCATTGATGATTGTATCTCTGACTTCCGGGGATGCAAATCTAACTATAAAAAACCCGTTGGAGCATAAATGTATATCACATTTCATGGTCCACGTGGTAAAAATCCAATGAAATAGATCCATTGGTTTTGGCCAAATGTTGTTAAAACGACAGATTAGAGCCTGCGTTTCATAGGACTTAATGAAGTCATCGAGCCCTGAAGAATCAAAGTTGAGGGCTGGAGTTTGCCCTATTTGATCTACTATGTATGGCCGAGGTGTATATCCACCTTGATCTGGAGAGGACCCTGAATCTCTGTTACCCTGTAAAATGTTTTTGTAGGAGGAGCCTCCCTTGGGTTGTTGCTGTGGCGCTGTCTTTTTCCCCTTGTCTCCTCCCAAGGAGCATGGTTGTGCCTGAGGCATAGCCCCTCCTCTCAGCCTAAGATTTAAAACAATGGTTGTTCCTGAACTAATCTCATAGCTTCCCAGGGTTCTACTGTCCTGGAGGGACCACCTACCGCTGACCAAATGTTGGATCTGAACTGGGTATCCCGTCAGTGCCCAAATTTGTTGTTTCAGCTGCATGATGGTACTTTCTGCATGTACCCACACTAAACATAATTTCCCTTCAGGGGTTTTAGTAAAAATCTGGAAACGAGTTGTTGTTACCTGAAGCCTGGGTTTTGACTGAGTTCCCGATCCGCACTGTAAGCAATCTTCCAGATCTGACCTCTAATTGTGTCGTTCTTCCATTTGCATGTCTGGGTCTACAATACCTCTGCTCGATCTATGCTCTATTTCACCGATTTGATGCTTGGGCTCTTGCTGTTCTCGAATATTTGCCAGTTCGGTTAGATCCAGGCCGGATCTCCAATGTTTGAGCCAATCCTTTAAGAGAGGGAGCAGATTTGCAACATGCAGTCCCCCTTCTTTGATTTCAACGGCTGAACCAGCGTGTAAAACTGCAAATCCCAGCCCTGTCGCATCCCATACTTCTTGTCTTCTTTCCCCCATGCCATTACTCTTCAGGCTCTCCAGAATTATCAAACCCATCTCGCGATCTATCAAAGGACGGAAGCCGTTGCAGAGCTCCGCCTTAAAAACGCGCTCTCCCAATTTCTCTGTCGTCATTTCTTTCTAGATCCGCTGGGAAGATGGAACTGTTGTTTCGGAGGTGGGGGCTTCATTTTCTCCCTCTGCGAAAGTGGAAAAGGAGGGGGCCGAGATCAAGGCCGTCGCTGAAGCTTTGGGGCTCCTGCAGCCCACGCACAAACCAAAGAGCATCGTCGCTGCAAGAGCCATCTTCTCTCGTTTCCTTATCAGGTGTCTAATTAGTATGAACTAAAAAATAGATATTTATATTTTTAATAAATGATAATAATTATTTTACTATGATTATTATTATTATTATTATTATTATTATTTGTTAATTAACTATGAAGGAATGAATTATTAATAATGAATTAATTAATTATTACTTTGGGTCTATATTCCCTTTGGCTTTTAGTATTAATCCATTAGGTTTATTGATCTAAATTTTCATATTCCTATGGTATAATAATATTCATAGGGTTTATAATATTAATATTTGTGTTTGATATAAATCCAATGGATCTATAATCATGGTTAACCATGGCCCAACATTAGATTCTGACAAATATTTTCTCAATGTGAAAATGGTCGAATGTCGCCAACATTGCATTGTTACAAACATTGTCTCCATATGAAAATCAATCATGGTCAACCATGTCAACCATGTGTTGAGTTATGCAATGGGTATGTATTCACTCTTAATTCCATCACCTTTTTCCTCTTTTCTTATCTCTTTCATATCTTGATATGCTAACATATTGATGGATTATGATAAGAAATGAATAAACTACTCTCGATTAAGATTTAGCCATCATAACTAACTCTTATTCCTTTTTATGTAGAGAAATGATGAAAGTACGGGTTGATGTTCCTTAGAGACGGAACAACAAAAACCAACAAAGGAAGAATGAGGCATGTCAGTTGTGGTCAAGTCAGAGGAAAAATTAAGAGGATCAAAGCTAAATATGAAGGTTGTTAGAAGATAGAATTTAGTTTTGAATCCCTCAGGATCTCCCAATCTTGAGGGATCACGTTTATCTTCTACCTCTTTTTTACTATAAAAGTAAAAACTATAGGAGGAAAGGGAATCAACTTTCTGTTGATTTCAAATTGTAATTTAAAAGTATAGAGTCTTGCTTTGGAGGAACACGGCCATATTGTTATGAGAATTGAGTTCAATGGTTAATATATAATTTAGATTTTTGTTCTTTCATATTCTCTGGAGTACCTGAGTAGTATTCACTGTTGGCGAAGGGTTGTGCCTCTATTGGATCAAACTGCTATCCTTTGTGTTATGTATTTCTAATTCACAAAACTTTTATTGGTTTGATGTTTTTCCCATTTTTTGTGAGATTATCTTATTTTCTACGGATTTTCTATATTGAAGTTAGTTCATTTTCTTTACATGCTTCGTACCATTGTCATTTGATTTTATTCTTTCTTATTGTAGATTAAATAAATTAGTATTTAAGAAATTGAGCCTTATTGAATACAATAAGAGTGTGGTTAGTGTCTAATCAACTGAAAGATTCTAGTTACTGATACTAAAATCCCGTTTGACATCACTTCCATTTGAATTTCCAGTTTGAGATCTGATTATGGTTTCAGTTGAAGATTAAGTCCTTATGTAATATTTCCATTAACAGTTGTAGTTTTTAAGTTAAATCGAAGTTTTATATTTCATTTTGAAGAGATATTACACTCTAGATTCATAGCATGCACTTATTGTGTACACTATTGGAATAAAAGGACTTGCCTGGGTTGATGATTAATGTGAGGTAATTAGGCATTTTAAAAGACACCTTTTAGCACCGAACATTTCGGCACCATTGCTAGGGAGAGTGTCGCCATTTTACAAAGAGTGATTTATATCTAATAATTGTTGCTGGGAAAGAGTTGGGTATTGAAAATGGAAGGTAAGAACCTACGTAACGATACGTAACGAGTAAGTGAAGTGCTTACTCCTTCGCCCACTTTTCAGCAAAATTATAGAAAAGTAGTGTAGGTGTTTTATGTTTGTCTACTGAGAGAGAACTAGGTATTAAAAAGAAAGGTAAGAACCTGCATACGGAGCAAGTAAAATGCTTGCTCCCCTGCTCACTTTCTTGCAAAATTGCTAGGAATTTAAGGTAGAAATAAACATTTGAATTTTTGCATGAATGAATAAGAAGAAAAGACTAGAAAACAACACAATCCCACAGCCCAAAAATGAAAAATATAAGGGACCAGTGACCCTTGGACGATCAACTTTTATCGACAACATCATAAGAAAAGTTGAATCTTAGCCATTAGTAGGTCCCCAAACTATTGCTTCTAGACATCCTACTGTCTTCCTTAGGGCCACAGGCTCACCATCAATAGCCTACACTAAGGTCCACAGTAAAAATGAAGGGACTAAACAAAGTTTTTAAGATATTGAAAAGTCATGATCAATTCCCTCACGAGAAGGGAATTCTTGCAACATCCGTGAAGGAGAAGGAGAAATAGGGGAATCCAAGGTTAAACTAGCAAAACAAAGATCTCCTAAGGTAGTAATTGAGCAAAGGACACCCAGTATCCCAAATCAAGGGAGTGTTGTTAGGATCATTCCCACCTCTTCTAGATATCCTAGGGATAACTCTCTAGCTCTAGAGATCCCAGAAGGATAATATCATATCTTTGATCCAATTTAAAATAATCCACAAACACCCCATACCTCTACATTATAGTATCCTATTGTTAACATAATTGTCAATGACCCCATGAAATCTATCCCTCTACAAAATATTCCCACCTTTCATGGAATCAATTTAGAAAATTTGGATGTGTTCCTATTTGAATTCGATGTCCTATGTCGAGGTTATGATTACACCACCAACCCTTAGAAATTGAAGTTGTTTCCCTCCACTTTAAAGAGAGTAGCCTAGTGTTGGTTTATGGGATTGGTTGTAGGTACCATCAATGATTGGGACCAAATGAAAACTACCTTCCCTAAAAAATATCAAGATTATTGCAGATCTAGAGAACTAAAAGATGAGATATTCCAAATAGTAGCAAGGCCTAGCAAAACATTGGAAGAGTATGTGGAGCATTTCCAGTATAACCTCCAAAGGTCTCCCTATGCAAATCTGCATGATAATTCTCTAAAAACCACGATGATCAACGGGATGAAAGACCAATGGATAGAGACACTAAATATCATGGGTAAAGGTGATATCTATCAGGAAGACTATGCTAGCATTATTGATTTGTGTATCAGGTGCTCAAGGGGAGGTACAAGACTGTAACCAGTTGAACCCGATGTGATCACTAGGGATAGAAAAGTCTCTGAAAAAAGTATTACTCATCCTGAAATCGATAACTTGTGGGAATATTTCAAAATGGATATCCTGGAAACCTTGACAACACAATTAGACATCATGCAAGCCAAGCAGAAGCAGGTCAAAGAAGAACAAAACCTGGTTATTTTTTGCCCTCAATGCAGGAAGAAACATAATCTTAAAGAATGCCCATGAGATATGGTATAGACTTGTGCCATATGCATTGAATAACATGCCACAAAAGATTTCCCATCACTCCCAGGGTTAAAATCAGTCTTCAAGGAGGTATAGGAAGAAGCAGAACCAATATACCTATTAAACCAACATTGCCAATGGAAAGCATGACAAATAGGTATGTCTACCAACCCATATTCATTCTTTGAGCCTTCACAATATAATTCCCTGCAATACACAGGAACTACATGGCTGAACCAACCACCTTTTCCTAATTGGTCACCACAAGAATTTTCTATGCCATCTTGGTCCAATGAGTCAAATTTGAACAATATTTGGCCAAATTCCTCTTACATTCCATCATTCTAGTAGAAAAATCCATATCAATCTCAATGGTCCCCCTCCACTTCACAAAACCAAAACTGCCAATCAAACTGGAAAAGACCTAAAAACTAGCTAGTAGGGATAATCCCCTTACCTCAACCTATGCTACCAACACCTTACACATTGCAACAAAATCCTCAACCCAATCTATGATCGCAACTCACAGCCCAGCCCAACCCAAATCCTAACAACAAACTAGTCTAGCGGGTAGAAGCTATTGAAGGCCTGGAACCGAAAACTAAGCTGGGAGAATGTAACAAACTCAAATTGAGGTCTCGATGAATAATTGTGCTAGAGGATGATAAAAATATGCAATTGGAAGAACAATTACATGTAAAACAAACATCTCAAAGGGAGAATACAGTCAAGTAGAAAAGCCACGAACAAACTATTGCCTCTTCTCCACCATTCTTAGAAATATTAATTAAATATTACCCAATTGAATACCACAACTTCAATCTCTTTGGAGATTTAAAAATATTTCTATAAAAATACCCCTCCTCCAGGCTATTGAAGGCATTCCAATCTATGAAAGAACCATTAAGGAATTGTGTAGCAAAAAGCGTACGAGGAAAATAAAGGGAACACCAACTAACCACGTAGTTAAAACTTTGTCTAATTTATTATTAGGCAGAGAGATATCGGTGAAATATTAAGACCCCAGAAACCCTATTGTCATAGCACAAATAAATGGATGCTCCTTTCCTAATGCGTTAGTCGATCTAGGGGCATCCATTAATATTCTCACAACAACAACCTATTAGAGACATGGCATCATAGCCTTAGATCCAACTACGACCTTGCTGGAACTTGCTAACCATTTAGTTATTAAACCAAAAGGGACATTGCAAGATGTAATGGTCTCTATAGATTCTTGAGAGTACCCAGCAAATTTATTGATTATTAATCCTAGAAACTCGCTAGATGGGCATCCTATAATATTAGGAAGACCTTGGCTAGTGACCACAACTGCTTATTTAAGATTTTGAATAGTTACTATGACTATAGCGAGAGGAAGTGATGTGAAGAACCTAGCTTCATACCCTCTAGGGTAGCCAAGCCTAACCATAATAAAAACTAGGAAGCAACGTGTAACATATTTAACTGAAAATATTTGATCACCACTAACTGTGACCGATTCTCTTGAATGTAAGAATGAAACAAAAGATGCCATTATTAACACTTACATTAACCACCTAACTGTCATATCTAATCCTAAGTGTCACATGATTGAAGAAGTTCTTGATAATGAAATTGAAGACTATCATTTAAAAGGTATAAATGACCAAAAAATGCCAACAACAACTATCTATAACAACAAACCTATTGAAATTGAATCAGGGAAAGTACTTAACATTAACAAAAGATTGAGTGATGACCAGGAGCAGGAGATTATTCAAATCCTTAGGAAATATAAAGGTGATTTCGCTTGGGATTACCCAGATATGAAAGCGATTGACTTCCAGTTATGTATGCACCACATCTACATTGAAAAATATGCGAGACCCATTCGATAACCTCAGTGAATATTAAAATCTCACCTAAAGAATGTTGTTAAAGACAAACTATAGAAACTGTTAGATGTAAATTTCATCTATCCTATATCTAGTAGTAAATGGGTTTCTCCATTAGTTGTGGTTTCTAAAAAGAATGGGAAATGGTGTATATGTGTCAATTAGAGAGACCTTAATAAAGCAATGCAAAAATATCATATTCCCTTTCCATTTATCGACCAAGTTCTAGACACATTACGAGGTAAAAAAATATTCTCTTTCTTGGACGGCTTCAGTGGCTACAACGAAATCCAAATTTCCGGTGAAGAACAAGATAAGACCACCTTCACTTGCCCTTGGGGATGTTTGCTTATAGGGTATTACATTTCAGAATATACAATGCACCTGCTACATTATAGAGAGCCATACTCAGTATTTTTGCAGACTTGATAAATGACAGATTTGAGGTGTAGATGGACGATTTTACATCCTATGGAGATGAATTCGAGGATGCATTATAAAGACTCGATAAATTCCTGGAAAGATGCATTGCTACTAGGATTTTCCTAAGCGACGAGAAATGCCACATGGTGATGACAAAACGCCTGATCGTGGGCCATTACATCTCAGTAGCTGGAATTCAAGTAATCCCCTTACTGGCTACCCCCTGTACTCAAACAGAGGTACACATTGTTTTGGGATTTTCTAGATATTATTAGAGATTTATGAAAAGGATCTCCCAAATTGCTGCAGCATTATATGCTTTGACAACAAATTTTGATTTCATATGGACTGAAAATGTGACATTGCCTTTGTAGAATTAAAATGGCAATATCAATAGCCCTAGTACTACGGGGCCTGAATTGGGATTTACCATTCCATATTCCATCCGATGCATTAGATATGGCCATTGGAGTAGTTCTCAGCCAAGAAGAAGATATGAAACCCTATACGATATAGTAAATCAACAAAAACTTAACTCCTGCTGAGTTGAATAACACAGTGATCGAGAAAGTGTTTCTAGATCTAATGCATGTTATTGAGAAATTTAGACACAATATAACAGGATACCCTATGGTCCTATATACTGATCACTCCGTTATCAAATATTTAGCTAATAGACCTATTACGAATAGAAGAGTTAAACGATGGTTAATCCTTTTGCACGAATTTGACATAATGATGAAGGATCGACTAGGAAAGGAAAATTTAGTGGCAGAATTCCTCCCTCATGTGCCAAGAATAGATGACACAGTGGCAGTACAAGACCAGTTCCCCGATGAGCACCTATTTGTTGTGATCGTGAAAACATTGTGGTATGCAGATGTCGCGGATTAATTAGCAATGGGAAAACTACCCAAACACCTGATGGAAAAAGAAAGAAAATTAATAGTGCAACGTAGCACTTGATTCTCCTAGATTGGAGGAGACCTCTTTCACAAAGGAGCTGATATGCATATCTGCAGGTGTATTAGCAAAGACGAAATCTATGATATCCTAAAACCCTGCGATGATGGACCTTGCGGTGGACACTTTGCAGACCAGAGGACTAGACATAAAACTTTACATATGGGCTATTATTGGCCCATGACTTTTAAGGATGCCAATAAATTTGTCCAAGCATGCGACAACTGCTAAAGAATGGGCCGCCCTAGCTAGTCTGATAAGATGCCTAACATCCACAGTTAGTCATTGAACGTTTTGAACGCTAGGCATTAGATCTCATTGGCCCAATAAATCCATCATCTAACCAAAAGTCATATATATTGGTTGCAATGAAATATGTGACTAAATGTGTGGAGGTAGTAGCATTACCAAGAGCAATAGAGGAAATAGTAATCAACTTTTTTTTCAAAAATTTTGTGCGGTATGGCTTACCCCGAGAAATAATTATGAAAAGAGGGCCACAATTTGTAGGCCATAAGATTGTTGCTACACCAAAAAAGCGTCACATTTTGCATAGAATCACATCTCCATAACACCGACAGGAAAATGATCGGGTAGAAAGTAACAAATAAGTAATCAAGGCCATTCTAACAAAGACAGTTGCTTTGCATAGATGCGACTAGGCTACCCAATTTCTAGAAGCCCTGTGGGCATATCGCATGACTTGGAGGACTACCATAGGATACTCCCCATATTAGCTGGTGTTTGGTAAGGAACCTATCTTCCCCATAGAATTTGAAATTCATACATTGAGGATAGCCCAAGAAGTAGGGCTGCAATTGAATGAAGCACATATTAAAAGATTACAACAAATAAATGAATTGGATCAAATCCAACCTTTGGCTCTTCAACATACTGAACTCATTCAACAACAAAGAGGAAAATGGCATGATGCCCTCATCAAGAAAAAGATATTCCATGAAGGTGAGTGGGAATTTCTGTACCCTTTTAGGTTCCAATATTTCCTGGGAAAACTCCAAACTAGATGGTTAGGTCCCTACGAGGTAAAAGAGGTGCACAATAATGGCACCCTTACATTAGCCACCATTGATGGGTATGGCTACTATTTTAAAGCAAATGGGCATCAGGTATGCCTCTAATAGAAACCTCTTACAAGGAAATCCTTTTTTGAACAGATACATGAAGATTGTACAATACAAATTCTCGCTGCTGAAGGTAACTCTTCAACAGCACCAGTCCCATAAAGAATTTATTTATGAAACTTGTACATACAATTGTTTTTCTGTTTTTTTCTATTTGATTATATTTGCTTAAAACAGTAAAGATGATTGTTTGTTATTTTTTTTCCTGTTTTCCTTTGTTGTTCCATGTAGGGAATAGTTTTGTTCCCTACACGGAAAAACTGCTATTCCCTATAGGGAACATCACTTTTCTTGTGTGTTTTCCTTTGTTGTTCCCTACAGGGAACAACTACTTTTCCCTATAAGGAACAACACTTTTCTTGTGTGCTTTGGGGAACAATTGTTGTTCCCTATAGGGAACAACACTTTTTGTGTGTATTTTTCTTTGTTGTTCCCTACAGGGGACAACTGTTGTTCCCTATAGGGAACAACACTTTTCACGTGTATTTTTCCTTGTTGTTCCATATAAGGAATAACTACTATTACCTATAGGGAACCACACATTTCACGTGTACTTTTCTTTGTTGTTCCCTATAGGCAATAGTTGTTGTTCCCTACAGGGAATAGTTGTTGTTCCCTATAGGGAACAACACTTTTGCATTTGTTTTTATTTATTGTTTCCTATAGGGAACAGTTGTTGTTCCCTATAGGGAATTTCTGTTGTTCCTTATAGGGAACAACACATTTCCGTGTGTGTTTTCCTTTTTTATTCCCTACAAGGAACCCCAACTATTCCATATAGGGAACAACACTTTTGTGTGTATTTTTATCTGTTGTTCTCTACAGGGAACAACTGTTGTTCCCTATAGGGAACATCACTTTTACGCGTGTTTTATTTTGTTGTTCCTTTCAGGGAAAAACACTCTATGAGTGTTTTTGAGAGCACCCTTTATTCCCCTTGCATGATCATTCCTAGCCCATCCCAATTCACTATTTATGATCCTCTTTATGACATAAAAGTACAATACATATCTAAGAACAACAAGTATGGAGTCTACTGAAGCAGGTGAATATCTTGAATATTATCATCTTTAATAAGATTGCTTTGTGATGATCGAAAAATAAAGGGCACAATTATCTATATCACTTCACTATCCTCATTTCCACTATAAATGAAACTGATTGATTATCTTTACCATGCTGGTTCTCTCCCATCTCATATAATTCTCTCTGTTTATTATCAAAAAACTATGAGTATATTTTTTTCTATTGATATGTTCAAACTTCTTTTCCCATCCCTACTCTTAAGGAGTACTGAGCCACCCTCTATATATAAAATGGGGAGTGTTATATATATATATATAATATTATATATTATATTCACTAAAAATTTATGATTTTTTTTCACAGATGGAGGATAGGGGGTCCCACTACGAACCAACCTACCATGATCACATGGAAGGAGAGAAGTGGCATTCCAGCTAAGGCCACCACACCAAGGATATGATCGAGTGGGTGCATTAAGAAACAAATTCCTTAGAACAGGAAGTCTCATCACAAGCCAGCCTAACCACTTTCGCTACTTCCCACTGAATGGCAATGTGTTCATCTGGTTACCATGCCAACACATTGGTCTCTAATATGGACCTCTTAATGGACATCCCCAATTATACATAGAGGACCATGGCTCCCAAGGGTTAGAAATCAACTCTGTCGAGGCTATTGATGCCTGCAGGAAACATAATCTCTGCTTATGGTATTGAAAATTTATTTTCTACATCAATAATTATTATAATGCATTCTTCTTATTTTTCTATTTTTTTCTATGTAGAGATTATTTCCCTATATTTTCTTGAACCTTTATGCATGAGTTAATCTTTTAAAATCAATCACAACAATTTCAAGTGGAATAACAATGGTAAGGTATCATCTCCTACGTATGCTATCCTTTTTATTTATCACGTCACCTCACAACATATTATCACTTATTAATAATTCTTGTTACACGCCTTGTTTTCATTACTCTAATATCCTTTTATGATCCTTTCATTAATATACATACCCTGTAGTTTTTATTATGCAATCCATCACCCCTGTACCTCGCCACCAATGCATCATCTTTTCATCCAATCGGTCGTAGGAGACCTATCATTTGAAGAGGAGGTGAGGGCCTCCAGCATACTCATGCATGCGCTGTCATCTTTTAATTTTATTTTTTATAATAATATTACATCCCATAATCATAGATCATGTGGTATTATAGCAATCCTTGATTTAATGGTATTTATGTTCATAAAACATCACTTAATAGAGCCATTACAACCATTTTTTGTTCCATCTCTCAGCTCTTCTCGTTGTTGCGCTTTCTCCACTGCCCTAATCATTTTTAGAAGAGGGAAGACTTAAAGAATCATGGGAGGAAAAATAGCGCCAAGAACCTTTAACACTAGCTCTCTCTGATGAAGCCAGGGAAATTCTAGCTCACACAGGATGGACAACATATTTTACAAGATTTCAACCCCCCA
Organism: Pinus taeda; assembly: GCA_000404065.3. Lineage (NCBI taxonomy): Eukaryota > Viridiplantae > Streptophyta > Pinopsida > Pinales > Pinaceae > Pinus > Pinus taeda. Next base: position 318,347 of record APFE031584261.1, read on the forward strand.
ATGAGGAAGTCACCATTGAATTTTTATAGGATCTATAGAATGGAAAATGCTTGGTAAGAGGTAGACAAATCACCATAAAAGATGTTGTGATAGCAGAAGTGTCTAGGTTGGTGGTGGAAGGATCAGTATGGGCTGACAATCGATTAAGGTTGCATGACACTATGTATATTTTTACGGACGAAGGAAAAGAGCTAATAAAGAAGGGTAAAGGCATAAAAACATATTATGTCGGATATCCATGGGGAAATTGACACAAATTGTCAAAAACTATATTACATGTGATGGGCATAGAGGCATGGTAAGGTCGTGACAACTTAAACTTTTAGTAGTTTTAAAAAAAAATTCTCTGTTAATTTGTGTGCATTGTTGAATTCATTATTGCATGACACTGCCAAGAGGACGAGATGGTGTCAACATCCAGAAACAGTAGTTAGCCACTGTTTTATGATCAGGTTAACAGTTATTCACAACCTTGCCCAACAACAATCAATCTGGGATGATCTCATATTGGCGCTCAAAAGAGGTGAAAACCTACCAACACCTAACCCTGTTCCGAAAATAAAAAGGACTACCCCTTCAGGAAGTAAATCTCATAAATTCAGGTGATCTACAAGGTTGAATTCAGACTAGGGATCATCTCGAAATCCTCAAGGCAGTGCTAGTCAACCCATAGAATTATCTAGCCCAGTAAATGTATAAGAATTGCAACCAGAGTGAGGAGGACAATATAACCTCGAACCATAACCTGAGGAAGTAGGAGGGCATCCTCACGATGAATGAAGAAATGAAGTGGGCCCTCCTCCAAAACCAAATATGAGTTCTCAAGATGATATTTTCCATGATTTCGAGGCAAGGATGGCATAGGTCATGACCAACATGAACATCGACATGCAACCTATAGAATCACTTAATCCTAACTTAGGAAAAACCCAATCTCCAGGGAATTCTAGCTATACCATAATTCTGTCTTCCTCAAAAGATACAAATCGTGAAGCGGAAACAAATATAGAGGCTATTCAGGAATTAGTGAACTAATATGGTGACACGCTCCCAGTGGAAAACAGTCATGCAGGTGTAGACACAAAAAACATACGCCAAGAAGAGGAAGAAAAGAAACAGGTTATTCGAGAGTCTGATAATCAATCTGGAGACACGATCTTATTAGAACAAAGTGACGGTGAAAAATTAGGCTCTTTTGAAGAAGATAAGAAAAAAACAAAAGAAGCTTCATAAGACAGTCAAGAGACTTAATAGGCTCCTAGGAAAAATGAAAGAAATCATAATGGGAAAGGTTCTGAATGATACGAGTGAGGTAGTAAGTGTGGACATGCAAATGGAATTATGTGAAGATAGGGCTGCTAGAAATCAAACTAAGTTGATACATACTCAAGCAAATAGAACGATCTAGGTTTGGTTTTTGACTACCACCAGCAAATATAGAACAAACTCTATGCAATGATTCGACAACTAGGGCCGCCCACTTTCTTTGTCTCCTTTAGCAGTGTCAAGCATCTTTGCAATCCTTTAATGCATGCATTAAGAGACATAAAACAAAATACTAGAAAACCAAACACAAATGAACTTGATGAAAATGAACCTAGCTCGTTAATAAGAAACGACCCTTTTACTTGTGTACATTACTATAGATCTAGGAGGGACGCACTACATCAATTGATATCTCGTGATCAAAAGTATTATGGAGAACTCAATGACCACTTCTATGTAACTGAATTTCAAAATTGGGGAAGTGAACATGAACATGGTTTACTTTGGATAAAATCTGCACCAATCTATGGTCAAAATGCAAACATTGAAGTTAAACAATTCGTTGAAAACTACTTGTCAACTAATTCATTCCAACATGCAAAGGAACTTAGAGCTCTACAACACCACTGTCACACAAAAAGTTGTAGGAACCATGCAAAGTCTAATTGCAGATTTAATTTCCCAACACCACCCATGAAGGCAACAAAAATACTTGAGCCTCTTGAATTCGACAGTGATAGAACAAAAACACATGCAAAGCTAAGCTTTGAAACAATAAAAAGCAAAAGATACACTGAAAGTGATACATTTGATAGCTTTTTGGCCAACCTTGGACTAGTACACAATGAATATATACATGCCATCCAATGTACACTAAAGCGAACAACACTCTTATTGCAAAGAAAACCAGTTGACACCTGGACAAATAGCTTTGCAAAACACATTCTTGGAATTTGGATTGCAAACATTGATTCCCAATTTGTACTTGAATCATATGCAGCTGCAATGTATTGCAGTTCCTATATGACAAAAGAAGATAGAATAGTCACAAGGACATTCAAAAACATACGCGAAGATCACGTGAAAACAAAATCTGATATCCTAAAGGCCATTAGTTCTTTAGGGAAAGCTCTGGTCAACTTGCAACAAATGTCTGCACAACAAGCATTGCATATTGTGTTATCACTTCCACTAAATTGTAGTTCACGAAAGTGTGTATTCATTAACACATCTCCTATGGATGATCATGCATTTGTTCTTAAAAGAAAAAAGGACCTGCAAAAGGAAGCAGATGACTCAGAAGACATAATGTGCCCATCAATTATTGACTACTATGTTCTACGACCTACTGCTATTGAACTTGTATGCTTAGAAAAATTTGCATCTAGTTACACAAAGAAAGGACAAAAACATGGAAAATCAAGTAGACCATATGTCATTCGATCTGTTAGATATAACAAATACAAGGACATTGAAAACCACTGTAGAGAGCAATTAATGTTATACTACCCCTATCGAGTAAGTGAAACTGCAATTAAGCAACATCACACAAGTTGGCAATATGCATACCTTTCATTCGAAGAAATAGCCAAGCAAAATGAACAAAAGTTCAAATTTGTTACAACAACTACATGGGGTGACATAGATGACGCAACACACAGAGTAGAAACAGAAACTGAACAAATATTTGACATAGATAGTTTGAAATCAAATGAAACAAAAGCCACAACATTTAACAAATCAATAGATTACAAATACGAAAAATATGACTTCCAAAATGACTTGGAACATTTCTAAGATACAAAAAAGTTTGCTCTACGATCTACAAGGCCACATGAAATCGTCAAACAACCACATATACTTGAAGACCTAGAGTACTATGAATTAATGTGTCAATTAAACACAGAACAAGCAAGCATAGCGACTCATGTTATAACAAGAAAATTGTACAGACCAGATGAACTGATCTATTTGTTATTAACAGGAGGTGCAGGAACAGGAAAGACACACACAGCTAAGTCAATCTTCCAATCCTTAGTACGCATACACAATGTGGCATGGCGTTATAACCCATCACAACTAATAGGAATAATCACTGCATACACGGGCAAACTTGTCTTTAATGCAGGTGGTGTGACATTGCATTCTGCTTTCTATTTTCCCTTTAACAAAGCAGATTTCCCATCACTAAACAATGGAAAATTAGACACATTATCGAAGAATTTCCAACAATTGCGTGTACTCCTCATAGATGAGGCATCTCTTGTTGGTGCAACAACACTATATCAAATTGATAAGCGACTCTGACATATCTTACACGCACCAACTTCATACTTTGCTAATGTTGACATCATATTCTCTGGTGATATTTACCACACAAACCCAGTCAGAGATTCTCTAATCTTTGAAAACCCAAAAATCAACAAAAACACAATTCCATACGACTTCTGGCCAGAGAAAATAAAATGTTATCAATTGCACACAAGAATGCACCAAAAATACCAATTGTTCATCGATGTACTAAATAGGATGAGATTAAACATGCAAACAGATCAAGATATTGCTTATGTAAACAATAAATGCTACAGGTTGGCACCTTTAAACCCTGTTTTCCCATACATTTTCTATCAAAACAAAGATGTCCATAATCACAATGCAAAAATGCTTTCTCTAACAAAGGGGGAACAAATAACGCTACCTGTAATTGATAACTACCAAACTCCTGGATCGAGATATTTTGCTTTTGATAAAGCAATCTCATTGCCATCAATAATCACAGTTAAACAAAACATGTTAGTTGAACTATATGCAGGAAATTACAATGCAAGCGATATATTGGTTAATGGTGCTAAAGGAATTTTCAAATCCTATTCATCTATTAACAACAGACCTGACATTGTCTCGATAGAATTCTCAGACACAAAAATTGGCAAACAACAAAGAAACAAATTCAAACAACTATACGACATAAATATATTGCCAAATTGGACACCAATCCTTCGAATTGCAAAATCACTAGAAATGTCTCATAACAAATTACAACTCGCAAATAATTTCCAATCCAATTAGCCTGTGCACGAACAATACACCAAACGCAAGGGTTGAAATTAGATCAACTTGCATTTGACCCAACTGGTGTCACAAAACATGGTCTAGTCTACACTGCATTATCACGTGTTAGAACTATCGAGTCACTATACTTGATTAACAAATTGACACAATAAAACTTGCATATCAAAAACAAGATAATCAATGAAATGGCACGGCTAGAAACAATTGCTGCATGGAAACTAGAATTCGCAAAGAAGAAATTGGATAACAAGGATGTTTTGTCAATTGCAAGTGTAAACACACGTAGTCTACATGCACACCTTAGTGACATGATTCACCACAATGACTTAATGGACAATATGATTCTCTGTTTTCAAGAAACTCATCTCTACATTCCGCGAGTAGACAAAGAATTCTTATCATTCAATTTTTCCATTGCACATTCGACACATGGAATTCTTACTTGCATAAACAAAAAAATACCTATTAAGGAAATAAAGACATTTTGCAAAAACAAAATAGAGCTTACCCTAATTGACATGTACTTTCAGTAGCCGATTTGCTTAATGAACATTTACGCAGCACCATTTGCACAAGTATCCACGACAATGCAAATAATAAAGGAAGAAAAATTGCAAACTACATATACTAATTGTGTTTTTTTAGTTATTGTTGATCTCAACATTGACATCAAACAACAAACAGCTCACAGCAAAATCGTTGTACAATTTATGGAAATGGAAAATTTACAAGAAATAACAAGCAAACAATCTTTGCAACGAAAAACAATAATAGACCATATGTGGACAACTTTGCCTATAAAACAGTGTGAAATAAATGTAACATGGGCATATTGGTCTGATCATGGAATACTCTATGCCCTACTACAGCTCTAACGACCCTTTCCAGTGCAATCTGTTAAACATGCCATAAAACAAAACCTATGTTTTCCACTTTTTTGCACTTTTGGCCTTCTCACTGCAAAATCAATGTAGCATTGGTATAAACGTTTCTCTACAATTTGCTATGTTTTCCAGTTTTTTTCACTTTTGGTTTACTCACAACAAATGTTTTTGCACTTTTGGCTTTCTCACAGCAAAATCAATCTAGCATTGGTATACAAGTTTCTCTACAATTTGCTATGTTTTTCACTTTTTTGCACTTTTGCTTTTCTCGCAGCAAAATCAATGTAGCATTGGTACACAAGTTTCTCTAAAATTTTCTAAACTTCATATCCAAACAAACTCTATGCTTATCTAACCAATATCCATCTCCAATGGACATACTAAAAGTCTATGTCTTGCAACTTCCTTGCAACACTTTGCCCAAACTAATCAAGGTAACAACACAGAGAATAATATTATGCGAAGATCTAGAATTACATAGAACACATTTTTCTTATAAACCTAATAGCTTTTACTCATGTGCGTACAGGTAACTAACATGAAAAGAAAACATGAAGAAATTACTACTCCAGAGACTGCTCCAGAGACTTGCGCTCGATCAGAAACTTGCAGCGTCTCAGAAACTGATAAAAAGTAACTAAATAACCTTTAAATCTATTCTTACATGTTTTATAATACAAACATCATGTTAATTCAGATTCTTTTAATATTGTTCTACACGCAAAAACATGAAAATAAATCTAAAATAAGCTCCAACCATCAACTATGCACTCCAATCACAATATAGGAAATGAAAAGCCTAAAACTCGGAAGAATCTTTCACGGTGACATTCTTGTCATTTATAAAACAATGGTTAATCAAATACACAGAATTCAATTGTTACGTCCTGACCTAGTGGATAGCAAAAGGGAATATGACATTCACACGATATGTGCCACATAATCTCATTGCTACTACTGAGGAGAAACTTGTAGTCAGCGAGGGAATCTGTATAAGAGATTTTAAGGTCTCTCCCAAAACAGTTTATGACCATGGAGACTGTACCTACATATTACCATTACATGACAAAAGCATCATAGAAACTATCCCAGCCATGTGTACGCAATACACATTTGTACCAACAACCACTATTAGCCAACTCACAAACACAGCTGGATTTGCAATCGGTACAGTAGCTGGTGTTGTAACATCCGCAAAAGAAATAGCTGGTCAATATGTCTTAAATATCAAGGATGGCCAATCTCAAAAAGACAAAGCTACGGTATATAAAAACTCAACCATTTATACTTTTTTACATGTACTTAGAAGCAATTGCATTAGTGTTAACACTTGGTACATTTTGTAATTCAGGTTTATCTTTTCACTACATTTCAACCAATTTTCAAATCAATACAAAAACAAATTTCAAAACAAGAAGCACCAATGGTGTTGTTTCGGAATCTTGTCAGAGGAAAAGAGTATGGATCACTACGCACATGCAAATCCCCCTTCATAACAGCTTTCAATTCGAACAGAGTACTTGCAGACCTGAGCAAACTAACTATGTCGACAACAAAGGTTGTTTCCTAGTCGAAAAATTATAATTTCTAATTCTTTATTTGTTGTTTTGCTAAATTATTTGCTATTCTTCTAAATTATGTTTTTTACTACAATATCTAACGTTAAAACTTGACTGCAACCTATTCTCCTAAATTATGCTGCTTCATAATTATGTTTTTTATTACAATATCTAATGCTAAAAATGTATTGCAACCTATTCTCCTAAATTATGCTCCTTCATTTATCGTCCTCCTAGTATTTTTATTACAATATCTAATGCCAAAACTGTACTACAACATGAAGCAGGTTAAAGGAATATTGACGACAATAGACATACATCCAGAACCTTTTGTTACAATCTGCAACAATTTCTCTCTTCCAGCACACACATTTGGAACAGTTTCCACAGATCAACTTATCTCTCTTCCAACACACACATTTGGAACAGTTTCCATAGATCAACTTAACTATTCCACATGTCAAGAGTTAACCAAGTATTGACGTTGTTTACAATTGCATTGCATCATCAAAACAAAAGAAAATGTTCAGTACAAGTGCATTCTAAAAGGCAATTTTCTTTTATAACTTTTTCCATCTCTAATAGGTCTGACATATGAAAAATATCTAGAAGACGTTACTAATGTTACGTACAACTTACAAGATTTCCACGTAGACATCAGTTTCGTGTTGGATAGTTCGGATGTCATTGTGCCTACAGATTGACTTATTTTACCCTCTGTAATGTGCTGCTTGAGAAGAACTGGAAGTATGAATTTTTGTCATAAGCTTGAGAAGAATTTTTGTTTTTAGAGCTATAAACTTGAGAAGAATTTTCGTTATTGAGCTAAGTAGTCATTCAAGAACTAGATATCCATATAATATATTTGTATCCTTATCTTATTACTTTTTTGAACTTGTATTCTTATCTGATTACTTTTTTGAACTACTTACTCATTCAAGAACTAAGTGGCTTTCTTCTCTGATTAGTCATTCAAGATTAATTTTTTGAACTAAGTAGTCATTTAAAAACTAAGTGACTGGTTTCTGAGCTAATCACATTACACTACGGGAAGTGTGGAATAATTTACTAATGGTGTTTTTTGTATGGGTTGCATTAGGGAATATGTTGAAGTGGGGTGTTGCTCTATTTAAGCGATACTATTGTTTCAAATATCAAAGTGGTCACGGCATAAATACTAAGGTCAAGTTTCTGAAACAATAGGACAATGGTCAGGGCATAAATACTAAATACTAAGGTAGGGTTGTATACTAGCACCTATTAGCAAACAATTTACCCATATTAATTTACTTTTCATATTGGGCCTACATAACAGATCCTGCAAATCTATACATATTTCCCTGAATAAATCAACTAGCCATACTTTCGTTGTATATGGCAGAAATCTATTAAACCTTAAAGAGTTCATATTTAAGATTGAGCCAAACCTTAAGATGGGCTTATGCCCGTTTATAAAATAGTTTGAAATGTTTATTGTATGAGACCCTCTGTAGCATGCTCAGAAGAACTCGAAGTATGAATTTTTGTCATCTTTCCCTGAATAAATCAGCTAGCCATACTTCAGTTGTATATGGCAGAGCTCTATTAAACCTTAAAGATTTCATATTAAAGATTGACCCAAACCTTAAGATGGACTTATGCCCTTTCATAAAAAGGTTTGAAATGTTTATTGTACCAGACCCTCTGTAGCGTGCTGCTTGTTCTTAAGAACTGGAAGTATGAATTTTTCTCATAAGCTTGAGAATAATTTCTGTTTTTTTGAGATATAAGCTTGAGAAGAATTTTCGTTTTTGAGCTAAGTAGTCATTCAAGAACTCATTCAAGATCACTTTCTTGAACTAAGTAGTCATTTAAGAACTAAGTGGCTCGTTTTTGAGCTAAGCACATTACACTACTGGAACTGTGGAATAATTTACAAGTCGTGTTTTTTGTATGGGTTGCATTAGGGAATATGTTGAAGTGGCGTGCTGCTCTATTTAAGCGATACTATTGTTTCAAATATCACAGTGGTCAAGGCATAAATACTAAGGTCGAGTTTCTGAAAGCTTAGATATCTCCTGACATGGCAGGTAAATTCTATACAAAACTGATTTCAATTGCATCCCATTTGTTCTTCATGAGAGCGTAGATCCATCAACCTCTACAGGGTGAAGCTTGTTCGTCTGGTTTGGGGCAAAACGCCTGTTGCCAGTAAGATTTCAGTGACAACAATCCCCTGCTCTCTGTTTCATTTAAATTCATGGAAAACAATTAATAATATGTCTTGTCAAAACAATATTATTTATTTCTACTTGCTAATTGGGAGCTTAATAGATTTTTCAGTGGAATTGAATTGTTGTTCTCAGGGATGTATACAAATTCCTCCTTATCATCTCCATAGTACCATTTGCGTCCCCCTCTTTTTGTCTCTCAAAATTGTGTCAATTTCAATGTGTTTTGTTCTCATGGTGTGTAGGATTTCCATGTTCATAATTGATGGGGTTTTTGTTTGTGATGGTTATTGGGTTGCAGTATGTTGCCTTGTTTATTATGAGTGTTGGTAAATCTTTGAAGCTCATTTTTCAAAGTGTTTTTATCCTCATTGTTTTTCATTTTTTACAATTCCATCATCTTGTTCTACAGTCTACAGTCTCCTAAACGTCTCACGAATTGAGCGGTCAGTCTCTGGGTGCTTTATATGGTGACGATGACAGCCAGTTTCTGGGTGTTTTATATGCTTCTGATGTTGGTCTTTGTTTTGCGTGATTTTGATTTTGATCTAGCGAAGATCAAGGCTCAAATGAAGGGAAGTCGGCGTTTCAGCTCACCTGTGACAAGTGACAAGCTTTCGATCACAGTTTACCTGCTTACAATTTTGCTCATAAAAAATGGCCCATATATTCTATGTTTCTACTTCATTCGGTTGTTAATAGTAGCAAATGACTCATGTAATCAGCTTGAGCTCCGTTGATGACGGTATAGTACTAATCATAAATCCATCGTGATTATATCGATTATAGAGCTAAAGCATGCATAAAATTCCAGCTTGTATAAAGGATCTAATTACAAGATGAAAAGACTGACAAAGGTTGAGTTGCTGCCTCGTGGATTCTTAAAAGATAAATTGTTTGTAGGTGAGCTTGCTTGAATTAGCTATGTACTATTTATCTTGTTGTAGGCATTGCAAATGAGGACTAGACAGTGTGTGCATTGTAAATGAGAACCCCATGGCAGATAACAATGCTTTTGACAATGGTGGCCAAGGTTTAAATATCTTGACATAGTTTCTGAGGTGTATCTTATGGGGTGGCATGTGGTGATTTTCAGAGTGTAAATACTAAAGACCCAGTGTCAGAGACCTAAGAGTATTGACCATAATCTTTCTTTTCGTCATTGCTGGTTGTGTGGCATTTCCTTGCCTCAGCCAAAGTGGTTTGACCAACCTGTGCTTATGACAGCCAGCCTATGTCTGTTCACTTCAAGTCTGTCCATAACTTTACTTTAAGCTACAATTAATTAAATGCACAACTAAGTCCATCACAACCCTTAAAGCAACCACAGGCTTCCCTCCTACAAGTTCTGTCTTCTTCTCGTCACTTAGCAAGTGCAATTCGCCCTACTATTCCTAACCCTGAACTTAGTCTTGTCTTTCACTTGCATGTCTCTTCACTTTAAGGTTGATCCAAATGCAATTTATCAACTTGCTTCCTTCGGTGGCTTGTCCATCGACCATTTGCCAAAGTTGTCTCAATTTGTCCCAAGTTTTCCCAGTTCATCAAAGTTCGTTCAATTATGCCTAAGTGCATCCAATGGTAACTCCAATGTCTAAGGGATACTTAGTCCCAATTCCTCAAAGATTTCTACCAAGTGGTAGAGATCTATGAAACCTTAAAGAGTTCATATTTAAGATTGACCCAAACCTCAAGATGGGCCTATGCCCGTTCATAAAACAGTTTGAATTGTTTATTGTACCAGAAAATAATTATTTTGAGTCAATAATTAAGATGGACTTATGCCAGGGCATACAGTTTGAAGTCTTTTTATTGTACCATAGAGTAAGCTGTTCTTATGCTCATACAACCAATTCAAGGTATTGTGCCAAGTAGCTAGTTGCTCTTATACAACCAATTTATCCATCTTAATCACTTAGACGTATCAATTTTTTTTCATATTGGGCCTGCATAACAGTTCCTGCAAATCTATACATCTTTCCCTGAATAAATCAGCTAGCCATACTTTCATAGTAGTGTGACCGGATAGACTTGCATAACTAATGATTGAAATAAAGACATCTCCTGCTGAGTTTATCCAAAGTTTTTCCATCTTGGCTAGTTGCTTTTATCCAAAGTTTTTAGCTACTTTTCTCCATAGTTTTTTCAATCCAATTTTTTTCCATCTAAAGTTTTTAGGTTCTTTTAAGTTTTAGCAAAAATTGATGCATATAATTTATGCATATCTAAGTTTGAGTAGATATCCATGCTTTTGTCTTCAACCTATCTAGTTGCACCTCACCTTGCTACCTTTCAGTTGCTAGCAATGGTTTTCACCACCTCTCTGATGGTTAGATGCCACCTCTCTGACTGTTAGTTGGGAGTTGCTGCCTCCTCTATTATTGTTAGGTGCCACCACTTCTCTAATGGCTACCTCTCAACTCCTCGCTCCCACCATACACCTCTTTGCTCGCATCTTTCCATTTTGTTTCTTCCATTGTGTGAAACCTTAATGGTGAGGCAAACCAAAACAACTCTAAACATAGCTACATTGAACATAGCTGCTACCTAGGTTGATGCTTTTTCCACCTCTGTTGCAGTTGCTGCTTCAACTGGAGGTCCATTGACATCCGATTACAAATCGTACCTGCGTCTAAATGTTACAAACAAAAATTGTACCTGCATTGACAGGTTGATACAAATAGTATACTATATTTTGTTATATATGTTGTTACAAATAGTATGCTATATTTTATTATATATGTTGTTACAAATAGTACTAAAATAGTAGGAAATTGCAGAATCGATGTTCACAAACTATGCTTGAAAAACTATGCCAAAGATAATTAGCCACCAAAAAGGTATACTCAAGATATATATGGAAGGTAAGCTAATAAACATGTTTTAGATTCATAATGAATTCGAAGAAAGAAATCATAGTCTTAATGCATTAGAAAATGTAAATTTATATGACATGATTTAAATCATGAACTCTAATATAGTGGCCCAATTATATTACCTAATATTCCTTTAAGGAGTATCTCTAACCTTTATCCTCATGACCCAATAATTGTAACGGCCTCCCAAGTAGTTTCTCAATGGTGGAAAATCGTTATCATAATGATACAAGGACATGAAACCAAGAATAGCATTCAGATTGTAAAAAAAAACAAGAAACTCTCAGCGATAAATAATATATAATATAGAGAACTATGAAATTGAGAATACATGATCTACTTTCTAGGTGTACTTTCCACCAACCTCACACAAAATTTGTATTCGAAAATAAGAATGCTTTGAATGCAATAATATGTAACATAAGAATGCTCTCTTCATATTAAAACCTTAGGGTAGGAGAGGGAGCTTAGCAAATCTCCTTGGCACTTAACACTCTTGGGATGGGGAATTTATTTAAGTATATAAACTTTCTATATGCTTTCTTCATATTAAAACCTTAGGGTAGCACACGGAGCTTAGCAAAGCTCCTTGGCACTTAACACTTTTGGGATGGGGAATTTATTTAAGTATATAAACTTTCTATATCTAGAAGTTTAAAACCTTAGGGGAGAAGAGGGACCTCAGCAAAGCTCCTTGGTACCTCACTCTCTTGGCATGGGGAATTCATTTCAGTTTATAAACGTGATATATGTGGACCTTACTGAATGATTCTAGAGGATTAGAGGGGGCTCAACAAAGCTCCTTGGCACCTCACACTCTTGGGATGGGAAATTTATTTCAGTATATAAACTTGATATATTTGGACTTTATTTAACGATCTTTAAAACCTTAGGGGCACCAAGGCTGCTTGGCACTTAACACTCTTGCAATGGGGAATTTATTTAAGTATATAAACTTTCTATATCTAGACATTTCTGAACAATCTTTAAAACCTTAGGGGAGCAGAGGGACATGAGCAAAGCTCCTTGGTACCTCACTCTCTTGGCATGGGGAGTTTATTTCAGTGTATAAACATGATATATGTGGACTTTACTGAATGATTCTTAAAACATTAGGGGATTAGAGGGGCTTAGCAAAGCTCCTTCGCACCTCACACTCTTGGGATGGGAAATTTATTTCAGTATATAAACTTGATATATCTGGACTTTACTTCACAATATTTTAAAACCTTACGGGAGGAGAGGGAGCTCACCAAAGCTTCTTGGCAGCTCACACTCTTGGGATGGGGAATTTATCTCAGTATATAAACTTGCTATATCTGGACTTTACTGAATGATGTTTTTGACTCGGTGAGCCCTTACTAATGACAATGGGTAAAAATATTTTTGGTTCTATGGTTCATTCATGATTCCATCACTGTAGTGTGCCTTGCTTGGAAAAATAGTAAAAGCAGCCAGTTTTAAGTGTCAATGTTGGTTGATAAAGCACTGTTCAAAGCTTGTAACCATTTTTCAGTAGAAAACCCTCGCAAGCAATGCGAAACTCGGATTATCAGGCTGTGGCTGGGAGAGACCGTGAATGGAGGTTCAGCGGTTGGAAAATTTGGGGCGACCAGGATGATCTGTGTGCTGCGTTGATGGGCAGAGAGCTTGGTTGCAGCGATGAGCAGAATGGTCGAATATACAGGTCCATGGAAAATGCCAGCAGGCCCTCTCAAAGAAAGAAAAAATGGTCATGTTAAATTTCTGAAAGACCGAAAAATTAAAAGAAGGGGCGATAAATTCTTGCAACTTGGATGGGCGTTTTACAAAGAAAATTTCCCAAGTTGTCGGTGCCATAGACTGTTGTCGACGAAGGCACTGCTCATGGGAAAAATGGTCTGTCTCTCACGAAAAAATGTTTAGTGAAAGGTTTCCTCACAAAGAAAATGAAGGGAAAATACACTTTGGTGGCAAAAGGATGCAAACGCAGATTTGCAAGCGTCGTTATTGTTGGAAGTCCGTGCAAATTGGTAGCCTAGGTGGGAAGGGTAGAGCACGGTGAAGGTAAATTCTCAATGTATGCTTTGCACCATTCGATGGAGTTGTGGACAGGTGTGTGGTTGAGATCTCTCATGAAATATTTTTTATTGGGTGTCACAGTTGTCTCTCTAGAAATTTTGGCCAAATGTTGAAATATGCAAAAAAAAAAAAAAAAAAAAATTGAACCTTAAATTTTTTATTGAATAAGTCACTTTCCTATGTTCATTAAAATGCAATGTCACATTGAATAAGTCACTTTCCTATGTTCATTAAAATGCAATGTCACATAAATGGTTTGGCATCGGCTCTAATGTTGTCCAATAAACTTCTAGCTATTTTGGCTCTAATTTTTCCAAAGAAAAATTAAATATGATGAATGATTTACTTAGTTAAATTTAAAAAATGATATCTAATATAAACCCAAAAATGATATCTAATATACATTCTATACTACATTTTATATTTCATTTGCAGAAGAAAAAAAAATTATCTTCCTGTATAGAAGTCAATATTCTAAAACACTAAACCAATTAGAAGCAATGAATGATAAATATAGGTGCAAAACTATCAAATAAAGCCTAAATAACATATATTTTACATGTGCCAATCTTGTAGTTCTTGAATTAATATCTGTATTGTTTTAATGTGCTACCGCAACTAATAAAAGTTTAATCAAATACAATAAAAAATTAATTACTTAAATATATCTCCTACATTATATATATATGATCCGAATGAGATTCACAAAAGAGCGTCAAGAACCTTGACTGTATAGGGACGAAACAAATCTTTAAAAAATCTAAAACAACATCAAAAGCACCCTGAACTAGTGGCAATGGAAACCAGCGCAGAACGACGAGGACCTCGATCAAAGCACGCTAATCGAGGCCCATGGAGACTGTTGAGGAGATCAAAACAGCCCCTAGGAGTCCGAGATCAGGAAAAGGAGGCGATTTTGATCCACATCACTAGGCAAATAGGGCCAAAATGAGGGAGTCTTAAGCGCTTGGTCACGTTGGGAGCCGGAGAAATACAGGCAGAGAAAGAAAAAGCGCTAAAGGACAAAGGTGGGACCCACGCTCTGGAAAACTAGCGGTATTGTTTGGGGTGCCCTTGAACCGTAAGAGGTTTTGGAGGAGAGCGGAGCAATCCCACTCAACGATCAATGCGTGGCGGAAGTGAGAGAAAAACCGCCGTGATCGCGCGCTAATGGTCAAGCAAGTCAACTGCGCTCGAAGTTTGTATGACGTTGGATCTCGACGAGCCCAAATCGAATGGTTGGGATTGTGCCAGATAGAAAGAAGTGGCGTCAATATGCAATTAAGCCGTGATTTAACAAGATTTGGAATTCGTTTAACCACCACAGTGGAGAAATAACATATCCACGACATAACCAAAGAAACGAGCTGACGAAGCATGCTGGCACCAGTTAGATGGGGACACGTGGCAGTCCGTGACTGTTCATGTTGACCCTGAATAGAGAACTCCAAGAAGAGTTGTAGAAGGTGAATTGATGAAGGTGGGAGAGGAACTGATCAGACATAGGGATCGAATGGTTAAATCCATGAATAGAGACAGTTGAATTAAGTTGGAGGATTTGGAGAGGAGTCCAAGTGACCAACGAGACAGTGAGTAGTGAACCCTCAGAGGAGGACTAAACAAAAAGAACAGTAAAGCCAAGTAGAGGAGATAGAGGGCCGAGCTGACTACAGGCAGCATCGAGCACTAGAGATCTTAAAGATTCAAGCCCTCCCATAGAGGAATCTATGTGGATTGAGCATCACAGTTGGCTCTTTCCACTGTAGACCAAAGGTCATAGACCAGGTAGGAAGAACAAGATTCTGTGTACTTCGAGTGGCTTGGGGAATCCAAGAATCACCCTGCCAAGCAAAATCTGCTTCAGGAGAACTCACATTGAGTCCTTATATTGTAATTTCTCTGTTGTAAGACACAATAAAACAAGGCCACCACTGAAGCTGGATCAGAGACGTAGCCGTGGAGAATAGGGTGAACTCCTTATTAAAAAATGTTTGTGTGTTACTGTTGCTTACTATATTACTCTGTTGTCTTTCCATTCAAATGTCTGTGTATTGGCAATCTGATCAATCCGTTGTTTCAATAACACAGAACGCACACCAGCACATGAGTCTATGATAGCTTTTGTTTAATAAATCTTCAACTAAGGTTACTCATAGGGTGATTATCTCATCAAGTGGTATCAGAGCTTTAGGTTGTAAGGTTAGACAAGCTTGTGTTGGTTTAGCTGTGAATGCTCACTAGATCAAAGCTCAAATTAGGAGGAGGAGAGTTGGTGGAAACTAATTCTGAAATTGGGAGTGTCTATTCTCAGAAGACAATGTGAGAAGAAGGTTCTATAGGGCCAAACCCTCAATTCATAAAAAATTTTCTAGTTATAAAGTCTATGGTATAAGAAATGTATAGGGACTTTAGAAACCATAAGGACGAAGATTCATCAGGCTCTAAGCAAGATAAAGAAGAAGATGAATCTCATTCCCATGACCACTCCAAAGAAAAGGGGAAAGAAGAAAGCTTCCCTGCACCTCCTAGTAGCCCTATGCATAATAAGAAAACATCCTTGATTAAGCCGGATGTTAAATTTGATTTGCCTATATATGATGGGAGCTAAATGCTGAAAAGTTGGGCAATTGGATTAGACAAATTGATGTGTATTGCTGAGTACAAAAAATAGACTCAGACAAGAGTAAGATTCAGTTGGCAAGCCTATGCCTAGGAGGCACTACCTTGGTTTGGTGGGAAGGTAGAACCCAAGCTCATATGAAAAGACATGGTAAGACCATCTCTTTTTGGAGTGAATTTGTTGCTGCAATCAAAAAGCAGTTCTATCCATTGGCCTACATCCAACAAGCCATGATGAGTTGGCAAACTCTTCGGCAGATGAAAGGGAAAAGTGTACAAGGGTATACTCAAGAATTTAGAAAGACACCATTGATGTTGGGTATCTCATTAGACCAACCAGAAGCTCTTTTGAAGTACATTGGTGGTCTAAACAGCTACATGAGGCATACCATCCTCATGTTTAATCCCACTAGTATAGATGAAGTATCTATACAAGCTAATCATCTAGAAGCTAGAGGAAAGAATGGAAATCCAGAAGTTGGGGGACCATCCCAACCCACTGTAAGCAAAAGTAAGGAGAAAAGAAAGTAGAAGTAGAAAGCAAGGAAGGCTAATATTGCACAAAAAGGCAAAGCTTCGTGCACTTACTATAAAAAGCAGGGGCATGATGATGAGAGTTGTTGGATTTTACATCCAGAGCTGAGACCTGAGAAGTCTGAGGGCAAGAAGAAGAATATTGTTGTAGCTCTTTAGAGATATTTGGGGTCAGACTTGAGAGATGAAACAATCATTGCAGCCACAGGTATAAAATGTAAGAATTCTGAAGCATCTACTAGTAATTCTACTCAATCTATTATTGATGAAGAACATGAGAGAAAAATACATGAGCTTTTCCATATTTCAGTTCTTTCCAAAAATCAAAAGATTGATACCTTGTTTGATAGTGGCTCACAAGTAAATCTAATTTCTGAAGCAATTGTAGAAAAATTGGGATTAACAGGTACACCTCATAAGAAACCATACCCATTAGGATGGTTGGATGATAAAGCACAAGTACAAGTGACTAGACAGTGCAAACTCAGGTTTTCTTTTGGGTCAGCATTTGTAGGTGAGGTTGAGCTAGATGTAATTCCTTTGGATATATGTGGAATTGTTTTAGGAAGTTCCTAATTATATGATATAAAAGCTCTTTTCTATAGAGCTAAGAATAGGTATATACTTGTTAAAGATGGAATCAAATACTTTGTAAGAGCTCACAAGCTCAAGATTAATTATACTCTCATAAACTCAAGACAGATGAAAGGAATGATAAATTCATGCAAACAGTTCTTAGTGATGGTTGTAAGGGAAAAGACACTTGATAAGACCAATATATTTGAGGGTTGTAATGTTGATGAGCAAGATGATATAGAAAAGATTGTTTTAGAGTATGATGTCTTATTTCAAGAACTTTAAGGTCTGCCACCCAAAAATGGAATAGTACATGATATTATTTTGCAGCAAGATGTTCCTTTGCTTAACATTGGGATGTACAGGTTGTCTACATTAGAGAATGCTAAAATCAAGAAGTAGGTGCAGGAGTTGCTGAAGAAAGGGTTCATCTCGCCTAGCACATCACCATGTGGGTCACCAATCGTTCTGGTCAGAAAGAAAGACGACTCGTGGAGAATGTGCATTGATTACCAAGAACTAAATAAGATAACAATAAAAAATCGTTATCCCATTCCTCGCATAGATGATATTTTCGATAAATTGAAGGAAGTTGTTTCTTTCACCAAGCTGGATTTGCACTGTGGATACCATCAGGTCAGAGTTGCAGAGCAAGATACATGGAAGACTGCTTTCAAAACAAAGCAGGGATTATATGAATGGTTGGTTATGCCTTTTGGCTTGACCAATGCTCCTGCTACTTTCATGAGATTAATGAATGATGTACTCAGACCTTTTCTTGATGATTTTGTTATTGTGTATCTCGATGACATTCTGATTTTTAGTAAAACATGGGAAGAACATTTAAAGCATGTTAAGCAGACATTAGATGTTTTGAGAAGAGAAAAACTTTATGCTAAACTCTCCAAATGTGAATTTGGCAAAGCCTCCTTAAATTATTTGGGTCATATAGTACAGGGAGGTGAATTGAAAATAGATCCCTCTAAAATGGCAGTCATCATGAACTGGCCTAAACCCAAGTGTGCTACATAGGTGGGAAGATTCTTAGGAGTAGCAGAGTATTGGAGGAAGTTCATTTCAAATTTTTCCTCAACTGCAGCTCCCTTACATGATTTGATAGGATTGAACAAGGTGTTTCAGTGGGGAGGAAAACAACAAAAAGCCTTCAACAACTTAAAGAAAATATGAGTACAACACTTGTACTAGCAGTGCGAGATCTACAAAGATCATTTGAGATCCAAACTGATGCCAGTGACTATGCCGTGGGAGTAGTGTTGACACAGTACGATAAACCCATATGTTATCATTGTGAGACTCTTAATACTACAGTAGTTAACTATCCTACCTATGATAAAGAATTGTATGCATTAGTTCAAAGTGTGAAAAAGTGGAAACACTACTTAATGGGAAAGGAAAAAATAGTACATATTAATCATCAACCACTTAAATACCTACACTCACAAACTAAGTTGCAACAATCAAGACATTATAGATGGATGGGGTTCCTACAACAGTTTCAGTTATTCATTAGATATAGGAAGGGCATACATAACAAGGTTGCAGACATGTTATCTAGACCCACTATAAATGCATCTATCCTTCTTAAGCATAATTCTCTACTGCATGAAAGCTACATAGAACAATATGCTCAAGATATGTACTTTAAACATGTATATGCAACTTTGAGTCAAGGCAAAAGAGCAGAAGAATTGGACTATATGTGAAGGATCGACTCTTATATCATTGTGGGAAGCTCTGCATTCCGAAAACTGAGAGAGTAAATATAATTAGGGAAGCCCACACTTCTCTGATATCAGGTCACTTTGGGGTAAGTAAAATAGTTGCACAGCTGCAAAGGTTCTACTATTGGGCGAAATTGAATGAGGCAGTTTCTAGATATGTAAAGGGGTGTTCTATGTGTGCTAAAAGCAACCCCAACAATAGAAAACTAGGTTTGTACATCCCCTTGCCAATTCCTTCTAAGCCTTGGGAAAGCATTTCCATGGATTTCGCCGAAGGACTGCCTAAATCTAGAAAGGGTCATGATTATCTATATGTTGTTGTGGATAGGTTCAGTAAAATGTGTATCTTGATACCCTTTAGTAAACATATTATAGCTAAACAAACTGCAAAATTATTCTTTGAACATGTATGGGTTCATTTTGGATTACCCACTTCTATTGTATCTGATTGAGACACCCAATTTGTGGGGAAGTTTTCATCAAGTCTGTGGGAACTAACGGACACCAAGTTAAAGCAAAGCACAACTTTTCGTCCATAAACTGATGGCGAGATAGAAGTAGTTAACAAGACAGTGATCCAGTTACTAAGAGGATATTGCAGAAAACATCCTAAGCTTTGGGATGAGCACTTGTGCTATGTACAACATGCTTACAATAGAGCCAAACACTCTTCTACATAGAGATCTCCTCTTGAGACCTATTTTAGTTTCATACCAATGTCTCCTTTGGATTTTGTCTTTGGTAAAGATACCATGGTTGATAGACACAGTGATGTGGACAAGGAAACTAGTTTCATTGAACAAATCCAGGAGATCCAATAGGTAGTACAGGAACAACTGGAAAAAAGCTAGGCCAAGTATAAGGCTAGGCATGACAAGCATCGGATGGAGCAGAGCTTTCAAGATGGAGACCAAGTCTGGCTGTATATCAGCAAGTACAAAATGCAAGTTGAAGGTAAAAAGCTAAATCCTATCACGTATGGAATTTTTAGGATACTTGAGAAGATTGGTGAGAATGTTTTTCACCTTGATCTGCTAGCTTACATGCACATCTACTCAGTCATAAATACATATCTCTTGAGGTTGTTTGAACATTCAATCATTGAGGAACCTGAAGAGCAAAGTCAATTACCTTTTGTTGACCTGCTACCAAAATACCTTAATGAGTTACAGGAAGACACAGTGCTAGATAGGAAGGTAAGGACAATGCGGAGTGGACAAGTGGAATACCTCAGGATTGGACTTAAGGGTTCGAAACTGACCAGTGCGAAGTGGATTGAGATTCGACAAGTGAGGCAACGATTTCCTCACTTAATCGATGCTTGAAGAAAACCATATTTTGGTGGTCCAAAAGCTTTTTCAGTAGGGAGGCCATGATTTGAATCGGATCCACAAAAGACTGTCAAAAACCTTGACTGTATCGGGATGAACAAAATCTTTAAAGAATCCAAAAGAGCATCAAAAACACCCTGAACCAGTGGTCATGGCAACCAGCGCGAAACGATGAGGACCTCAATTAAAGTGCAATGACTCAAGCCCATGGAGACTGCACAGGAGGTCAAAACAACCCCTGGGAGCCCCAGATCGGGAAGAGGAGGTGATGTTGATGCGTGATTAGCGCTTAGTGGCAAACAGGGCTGAAATGGGGGAGGCTTAAGCACTTGGTCACATTGGGAACTAGAGAACTGTGGGCGGAGAAAGAAAAAGCACTAAAGGATGAAGGCAAGATCCACACTCTGGAAAAAAGGAGATATTGATCAGGGTGGCCTTGAACGGTAATAGGTTTTGGAGGAGAGTGGAGCGATCCCACTCAGTGATCAATGCGTGGCAGTGGAGGTGAGAGCAAAACTGTCATGATCTCGCATTAACAGTCGAGCAACTCAACTGCGTTTGACGTGCGTATGACGTTGGATCTAGACGAGTCCAGATCGGACAACTCAGATTGTGCTCAATAGAAAGAAGCAGAGTCGACATGGAATTAAGCCGCAATTTAAAAGGATTTGGAATCTGTTTGACTGCCACAGTGGAGAAAGAATGTATCCATGACATAACCAAAGAAACGAGCCGATGAAGCATGCTGGGACCAATTAGATGCGGACACATGGCACTCCCTGAGCATCCATGCTGACGTCAAATAGGGAACTCCAAGCATAGCTACAGAAGGTGAATCGATGCAAGTGGGAGAGGAACCGAACAGGCATAGGGATCGAATGGTTAAATACATGAATGGAGACAATAAAATTAAGTTGGAGGATTTGGAAAGGATTCCAAGCAACTAGCGAGATAGTGAACAGTGAACCATGAGAGGATGACTAAACATAGAGAACAGTAAATCCGAGCAAAGGAGATAGAGGGCTGAGCTAACCACAGGCAGTGTCGAGCACTAGAGAGCTTGAAGATTCAAGCCTTCCCATAGAGGAATCTGTCTGGATTGAGCATCACAGTTGGCTCTTTCCACTATAGGCCAAAGGTCACAGAGCTAGTAGGAAGAACAAGAGTCTCTGTACTCCGAGTGGCTTGGGGAATCCAAGAACCACCCTGCCAAGCAAAATCTACTTCAGGAGAACTGACATTAAGTCCCTGCAATGTAATTTCTCTACTGTAAGACACAATAAAATAAGGCCACCACTTAAGTTGGACTAGAGACATAGCCCTGGAGAATAGGGTGAACTCCTTATCAGAAATTTTTTGTGTCTTAGTGTTTCTTACTGTATTTCTCTACTGTCTTTCCATTCCAATGTTTGTGTATTGGCAATCTGATTGATCCATTGTTTGAATAACACATAACACACACCAACACATGAGCATGTAATACATTTTGTTTAATAAATCTTCAACTGAGGTTACACACAATGTGATTATCAGATCAATATAAATCCAAAATTACATTCAGGAATTAGTTATTTAAATAGGTCTCTTAGCTTATATATGTAACTTCCAAAATTGAAACAAATAATTACTTTAGTTTATGTATGTCTTTACTTCTCAATTATGTATTCAAAAGATAGCCTTTGTTTTTTTTGCTCACCTTCCCATATATGAAACCTTCCTTTATATATATTTCTATATAAAGTAGTAGGAAAGAACATAATATTTACACTAATAAACAACCATTCCAGCAGTCAACACTAGTAAGAAAATACATAATATCTACACTAATAAACAACTAGTCGAGGCATCAACACTAGTGAGAAAGGACATAATATTTACACTAATAAACAATGAGTCAAATTGTCAACACTAGTAAGAAAATACATAATATCTACAATAATAATCAACTAGTCCAACCATCAACACTAGTAAGAGTAAACATAATATTTACACTAATAAACAACCATTCAAGTAGTCAACACATTCAATGTATTCATAATTTTCCATTTTTCACCTTGTTGACTAACTTGTTTATAAACAAATTTACTAATTATGAAAACAAATATGAACATTATCCCAAGCCGAAACCATTCCAGCAGTCAACACATTCAATGTATTTGTAATTTTCCATATGTCCCCTTGTTGCTTAACTTATTTATAAACAAATTTACTAATTATGAAAACAAATATAAAAATTCTCCCAACTTGAGAGATTTTCATGCAGCCATATGCCAGTTATTTCCCAGTAGCTTTATATCCCTATTATAATCCCACTCTATAATTTATTCATGTTGGATAGCTAGCTTTAGTTGGTAATTTACTGTTATCAACTAACAGCGCAAAACCTATTTTAAAATTTATTCCCATTCGAGACCCGACTGCCCTAGTTATCAACTCAATCTATCACAAAGTCCATTCTATGTTGGCTACTATATGGAGGGAATCTCGATTGCATGTAGCCCTTGTTTATATATTATCGCTAGTAAGAATGGGTCGTAAGTTGAGTTGGATAAAGCATGACAACTTCTACCTCATTGTATAATAAGTAAAAAATATTTACAAATTCATAGAGAATAGGACCCAAACATATGTAACGTCCTTGAATATAATGTAAGGCAAGACAAGTTAAATCAAAGGAATTCCTTTATTGATTACATTATCGCTATTGAGAATGAGTCGTAACTTGAGTTCTATGCACCAGTATATTGTAACCGTTATATACTTGAAATATTACAAGGTAAAGAAAAATAGAAATGCAAGAATCACCACTCTTTATTTATATTAGAGATGAATATGTAATGTTTTGTTGGTATCATTTCAAATGGATCAATTATAGGTACATTTATAGTTTCTTTTTACTTTATGTTGAATCTATATAACCTTGGTTCGTAAGTTGCAATCATACGAAAGGAATAAACATATGTTCTCTACTAATCTATGTTCACCTCTTAGTAGTTAAGTGAGGCATATGACATGTGGTATCACGTTCGAAATTGAGAGCTCGAGTCGATTGTTCCTATAATAAAATAGATTTTCTTTTTTTAATTTTTTTTTTCTCTCTAAAAACACTCATATTGTGGATGCTACATAATTAGGTTAAGGAAAGAGAAAAAGTATAACAAGGCAAAGGAAAACCTTTACAATCGGGTGGATGTAGAAGAAATCTATGTAGTTTTGAGGTAGAAAACACAAAATTTCTATATAGAACTCATGAATATGCTTAGAGAAAAGTAAGTTGAAATGATGAACTTGCATACCTACCATGAATGACTTTTAAAGAACAGTGTTGAACACAAGAAATTAATCATCGCATTGACTAATCATTCTTACTCGAAAATAGTAGAAACATCAAAAGAAATGAAATATAGAGAAGATATTCCTAAAAGAGAGGAAACTAAAGTAGGAATACAGAAAAGAGTAGAGGGAGGAAAATGAGGAAGAGGAATACAACACTCTCATAACTCGCACTCCTCCATTAAAATGAGCGAAGATAGAATTGCATGGAGTGTTTTGGAAGATCAAGCCTCATGCATATGATCGAGAATGAGAGGAAGTTGTTGAGGTGAAGTTATTCAACGTAAATCACTACTTCCATGTTTATAATTATACTTCTCAAGTAAAAGCCAAATTTTCTACTTAAGAACTAGAAGGGAAAGCATCATCATGGTGGGAAGGGGTACGAATTGTTCACTATCTGGAAGGAAAATTAGTCACGTGTGAAAATTTTCAGTTGTTGTTCAAGGAAAAGTATCTTAGGGAATTTTATTTTAATGATAGAGCCCAAGAATACCATGATTTGAAACTAGGACAAGTGTCCATGGATGAGCTAAGATCTAAATTTACACATATGTTATGACAGGTACCCTATATCAAGGAAGAAAAGGTAAAAATTCAGATATTTGATAAGTTGTTTTCCCCCATCTTTTAAGGATCATATAGAGTATAACCCAAAAATTATGGACGAAGCCACCCACAAAGATAGAATCTATTATCCACAAGTTAAACAACGAAATGAAATTAGAAAAACTTTGCATGGGAAGAGAAAGAATAAAATGCCTCAAACTATGAAAGGAGGAAAACATGGATTGTCTAAACAAGCTGATAGGAGTGGTAAGAATAAGAATTAAAAAAAAAAAATGGACAAAGTTAGGAATTCCAAATACAAACACAACTAGGATCTAAACTGAAAAAAACAACAAGACAAATAATGGGAAGGAGAAGGAGCCATTGAGATGTTTTGGGTGTGGGTAACCCGACTTACTAAAAACTTGTCTTCTTAACGCCAAGGACATAAAATATTTGCAAATCATTTAGGAGGCCTATATAGTTAATGATGTAGAATTTTATACTATTAGCGGAGAATTGGAAGAATGACAGGTGGAGGACCAATCCACTGTGGTGGAGATTGAAGGTATTCTTCTTAAGGAACTTGTTTCTATAACAATTTATCTTCAAGCAAGTCTAAGTTATTTTTGGATAATTAGAATTATCTAGATGGCCTATGACATTTGGTATGTTGGCATCGATGTCAGTGAGAATAGATTTATGGCGGAGACATTTCTTCCATTCCTCAAGAGAAAATGGGCTTAAGGCTACATGAAACCATGTCCATTGGAAAGTGCTCTAAAGTAGATTTCCAATAGTGTGTTGAAGTCTAGAAATTTCCTCTGCAATCAAAATTTATGGCCTTTGGAAGTCATGGAATTGATGTCCTAAGTAGGACAAAATATCGAAGGTAGCCAAAACATCAAGACCTGATGTCCTAAGCAGGACGAAAAATCGGAGGTAGCTGGAATGTCAAGGCCCAAGATTTTGGAGCTCAACAGATCAGAAATGATGAATATTGACAGTGAGAGGCTTGGGACCTTGACATTCTTAGGCACCCTAAATGTCATGAATGCTCGATACCTCAAATGGATGGTCATATTGGAAGTAGGCCAGAACCTTCGGAAGACAATACAAATGGTAGCATATTGGGACCTCAGAGCCTAAATATTTCTGAGATGGGGAGCTTCTAATTTCTTAAGGGAGAATTCTTTTAGAAGTGTTGAATTTGCAATGTGAAGGATTAACAAAGGAAATTGTTGAAAATGAAGAATTAATGGACCCTTTTAGACACATGGAAATGATTGAGTGGCTCTGGGGAGTTGACATGGAAATTGATGTCAGCATGAACTAGTTGTACGATGGACATGTGGAAATTTGATTTAGCATCTTTGGTGTCCTAATGGGGAAAATCGAGGTGACAAGTGTCACCACTAAGGAGGCACCACGTGGAGTGATGACGACAACATGAAGTCATCTTAGAGGTTGGAATTTTTGAGGTAGGATACATTGTAACTTTGTTATAAAATATTTTTTGAAATGTTGCGATGAAAGGGGCTCCAATCATGTTGGCACATGGTTATGTGGACCAATAGAACCAAGGGAGTAAAATAACACTTATCACTTGAGTGTTGTAAGTATTTCAGAGGTCCTAGTTTTGGGGCTCCTTTGAAATTGAATTATTAGAAAGCTTTGTTATGAAGAAGCTCTGAAATGTGTTCTCTTGGTCAAGGAAACCCTAAATAAATCAACGGTAGAAGAGAAAATACAAAGGAGCTAAAAACAATTAATACTTTGGAATTTTGTAAGGTTAATTAAATAAAAGTTATGATATGTAGGGGCTTTGATATAGCACTACAGTTGTATGAAAAGTCGTCAACCATAACTCCCAATCCCATCATGAAAGAACAAGAAATAAGGTCTAATTACCAGGGTGTTAAAGGCATCATATTTATGAGATTTTTTAATGTTCTTTTAATATAAAGTTACAATGACTTATGCCTCCGATATACCTGTACATAGTGTTAAAGGATGAATGGGTCAAAAAAATATTGAGTAAATCTGTACAGAGAAGTTGGTTGATGGATTTAATGAAAATTGCAGAAATAATGTGGGCAAGTCAATAAGGACCATGATTCTTGCTAAAGGATTGTTGGGCTGGCCTTGATCTTTGAAGGAAGTCATCTTCTATTTCCTATGCATGCCATATAGACTTAAGTGAGGAACAAAGAGGACATTTCAAATTATAATCATGCTTTGTGAAGCCATCCATAGGCATGGGGAGTCTCATTATATTTTTTAGGTAGAATGACATTAATTTTTTAGCATGGAGAATCGCACGGGGATTCAGTGCAATTCTCACGAGCCCATCCTCATGTTTAATACATTGTCATAATTCAAGAATCAGATGCAACAATAGTAGGAAGGTCCATACAGAGGTACCCTCTAGTAGTATGGAAACAAGAAGAATAGGCAACATTGTGCAGAGTGCAGCAGAGAATCAAAAGTAGTGATTTCCATCAAGTGAAGTGGGGAAGAGTACATTATTGCATGTGTTTAAGAGTGTAGAGAAGAGAATGTGACAGTTGAGCATCGAAACCAAGTATTGAATTGGAGAAGAGGACAATAGAGAGCCAGTGGAATAGAAGGGAGAGTGTAGAGAATAGAATGTTGTCATGTGAGGCCAAGAGAGAGTGTGGAATAGTATAGGAACGAGAGAAAAAGTTGATTATGCAAAAAAAAGGATTGTTATTTTTCTATATTTCTATGTGCCTCTATTTTCATTTTGAAAATTGTATGAAAAATATAATAGTGGATAGAGCGGGTGGGGGCCTAAATTCATACAAGGTTGGTACATCTTGGCAAGTACATACTAGCTATCTTAAGGGATTCATTGCCTATGATGAATGGGTGCTCATAAACAAACTGATGTCATTAAGTAGGTTCTTAATTTAAATCATAACAACAAATAAATTGGTGGTATTTTCCCGTTGGGTTTCCATATGAAAATTCTAGTGTCAATATGAGTATGTTGCTCATGTGATTGATTGTATGTACATATGAATGTCTCATCTTGTTACTCACTTGTATTATGGATGAATTCTCTCGTAAGTAACACACAATAGATGAAATAACTAAAAACATAGTCATAAAAAGTTTTAAGAACCTTATAATTACTGATTCACCATCTCTCCCCACCCCCCACCCCGCCTCCCCATTCATTCCTTATTCCAATAATTGGTATTAGAACCAAGTTTATTTAAGGAACACTGTAACCATTGAAAGGTAGATCCATAAGGAATTATGTCTAAGAAAGAGATTCAAGAGGCTTACTCAAGAAAAAAGTAGCCTTTGAGGGGACAAAATATGCCTTCTTGAACATTAGGACTGAAGCCTATCTTATGTCCCCAGGAGTAGATGTTTGGAGCTAATTACTAAGAGATTATGATTTCCCTGAGATTCCTCCCACTAATGCAGATGGTAAAAAATTGGATGGATATAATGCTAAAGCCAAGAATTCCATTATCTTTGGCCTTAGCCAATCTAAAATTGTAAACATTATATTTTGTAATTATTCCAAATCATGTGTGGGTGAGGCTCAATCAGAATCATGAAGGAGATGACAAAGCCAAGTAGGCCAAACTTTAAACTTTCAGAACGAGGTTTGAAAGTTTACAAATGAGTGAATAAGAAAGCATAGCAAAGTAATTCCTCAGATTTGATGAAGTTACAAATATGATTAGAGGACATGGTGAAGAAGTAAAGGAAGATATTGTTTTTCAAAAAGTCTTAAGATCCCTACCCATGAGATTTAAATCAAAAGCCTCAACTATTTAACAAATGGCTAATTTAAAGAATCTGAAGACGTACCATTTGCATGGTACTCTCACAGCCTATGAGATGAGAGTAGGAAGAGAGAATTATGATCCTAAGGATGAAGTGTTCAAAGTGTCGAAGAAGGCCATAAAGCACAAATATTATCAAGGTTGCTCCAGTTGTGTATCTGATCAGGAGCTAGCTCAATTTTCTAGGATACTAAAGTGTGTCTAAGGGAAATATAAATTAAATTTTCCCTTTAAAAGCTTTAATTGTCAGAGAACCATAAATTTCTTGTTCAAGTGTCCTTACAAAGAAAGGAATGAAAAATAAGATGATCATAAGTTTATAAAAAAATTTCAGAAAGATCAAAAGAAGACATTCTGTAAGAAAAACGGGCTCTACTCCAAAGAGTATTGTTCAACATAAGATTTAGAGAGTGAAATTTTTTTAGTAGATGATTGAAAAAAGTATTTACTTATGGCATTTGGATCAGAATCCAATAAACAAAATATTATTGATTTTGGAGAGGAAGAAGAGGAAGGAGTACTAGAATTTGAAGGGGAACACTCTTGATGAGTTAAGGAAGGCCAAAAAAAATAACAGGTGGCTAAATAAACAATTATACTGTGTTGCGGAATGTATGTATAACTCATACAGTGAAGAGTTTGTTCATAAAAAATAAAAACTTGAAGAAACCATTAAAACAAAAGATAGTTTAGCCCTTCTAGTAGAAGAAAAACATGCAACATGTGAGAGAATAGAAGAAGAGAACAAGCATTTGAAACAAGATTTGTTCAAGGTGTAGAAGGAAACAATCAAAGAAAGATGCAAATATGAAATTCTATCCTTGAAAGTCAAATTAGAAGAAGTTAACTGAAAGGAAGAAGTTGTTCGTGATCTGATCCATTAATGGGAATAATACTCTCAGAGTCTCGGGCAAGACGTAATCTTCCTAAGAATGGATATTGAGAGAATGAAGATCAAGAAGGGTTTACATGAAAAATTTGTAGAAGGCACAAGAAAGATCGATCAAATTCTAAGCAGTCAAAGGTCTTCAAGAAAAACAAACAGGTGTGGGATACACAATAACACAAGAATCTTCTATGGGAAAGTTAAACTTTAGGTTTGCAGGCTTTGAGGAACCCGGAATGATATCATCACTAGGGAAACAATGGAAAGAGGATATCATCACTAGAATAATAAGTCCATCTACCCAAAGGAGCCACACCAACAGAGAATGGATCAATCAACAAGACAACAGAGGTACCTACATGCACAAGCTGATAAACCTTCCAACAATAGGTACACTTATTTATTTTATGGTTATTGTTGTAAGTTTCACATATTTGGATATAATTATGGTTATTTTATATGGATCAAAGTTGAAATAGATGAAAATTATAAATATTATAAGTATCAAAACTTTAGATATCAACTTTTTCCTCTCAAAGATTGAAATGCCTTATATCTCCTATTAAGTGATATTTGTTGTTTGAAATGTAATAATTATAGACACAAGGAAAGTGAGTGTAGAATCAAGTATGAGTAAATATCTAATCCCCAAAACATGCAACAACCAACTTCTCAAAAGGATAAGGAGAATTGGAAATCAAAAATTGAAAAGAGCATGGAATGTGGACATGCTCTATCTGCACATAATCAAGCGAACAAATGTTATATGGATAATGGATGTTACAAGCATATGAAAGGGGATAAGAGAAATGTTTTTCCACTAAAAGAGAATGCAAAGGGAAAAATGTCACTTTTGGCAACAATGCCCTAGGAATAATTAAGGGTAAATACATAGTCAGTGTGGATCAAAAGATGAAAGCTCAAAATGTGATGCCGTTGGAAGGTCTCAATAACCATTTTCTTAGTGTAAATCAAATGTGTGATAATGGATTTAGTGTGACTTTTTGATTCACGGATAGTGAGATTTGAAATGATGAAAATGAAAAGTTGGTGGGAAAAGCAGTTAGTACTCACAATAATGTATATGTGTTTGATGACTCAAGAGTAAGCTTCTATCTGATAAAGTTGAATGAATCGCAGTTATGGCACAATAGACTTGGTCATATAAATTTTAACAATCTAATAAGGGTCAGAAAGATCGGAGTTGTAAGAGGTTTGTCAAGATTGTCACAACCTGATAATTCAATCTACAAGTCATGTCAATTTGTTGAGAAAACTAGATCTCATTTCAAGTCAAAATATTTCTCTTCATATAAACCACTAGAGCTTATTCGCACAAGTATATATAACCCAAATCAATTAAAAACCCAAAAATGAGAAAGACGTTTAGTGCTACTCATTGAGTATTTTAGTAGGGCCACTTGGACCATGATCTTAAAAGAAAACTTAGACACATTTAATGATTTTAAAATATTTAAGGCTCAAGTAGAAACTGAGAAAGACTTTAATACCAAACTCTTATGATCAAATAGAGGAGAATACACTTCAAGAGAGTTTGAATAATTTTTTGAAGGACATGGTATTACGAGGCAGTGTTCAATGCCTAGAACTCTATAACAAAATGGAGTAGTTGAGAGAAAGAATAGAACAATCTAGGAAATGGTCAAAGCTATGTTGTATGAAGTAGATGTATCCCATATATTCTAGGGAGAAGAATCATAAGAAATAGTGTACCTATTAAATAGAGCTCAGCTCACACATAATAGTGATAAAACTACCTATGAGTTGTGGAAGGGAAGATTTGCATCAGTTAAACACCTTAACATGTTTGGGAGAAAATTATTTATCAAAACGAAAGAGAAAAGTACATGAAAGTTTGACTCCCACACTGATGACGATTTATTGCTCAGGTACTCTAATCGAGGTAAAGGATATAATTGTTACAACAAATGGAAAAATAAGTTTTAGGATTGCATTGATGTAATAATAGATTAAATAGCTTCACAACCTAAGCTGTTGTGAAACCAGGTCACAAAAAGATAGAAAAGATAGTTGAACGCCTTAGAATTTAGCCTCTTTGAGGGGGAAACCTCCTTTACATTTCACAAATAAACAATTCTTGGATGATTTAAATGACAAAACCTCCTTTCTATATATAGCAGTCTAAGGGGTCACAATATAACCAAGCCGACCTAAGAATAATAATATAAATGCACAAAAATAAAAATGGATGAATTCTATGGGGCATAGTAATAACAATATGGGGAAAATAGGGGCACAACAATATTAATAAGGGATACAACTATAATATTAATGGCGACATCACTGATATTATGGGGACCTAACATGCCCCTCTCCTGCAAAAAGGTGATGTCCTCAACGCTTGAGTAGTTCTGGATGCTTTTGTATAAAATTCTCATCCTCCCATGTGGAATCTTTAGCAGATAAGTTCTTCCACTTGATGAGATACTCTAAAGCTAATTGATTTCATAGTTGTTGAGTTCTTCTTTCCATGACTACTTCAAGTTCTAATATAATTTTTCCTTCCTCGTTAATTTTTGTCAACAATGTTTGAACTGGTAGCTTGTCACCTATAACCTTCTTTAAACATGAAACATGGAAAATTGGCTGCACTCGAGAAGCTGCAAGAAGCTCCAATTTGTATGACATAGTTCCAATATTTTTCAACACCTTGTACGAACCATAATACTTTGGTGACAATTTATTATCCTTCTTAGCTTGCTTGAGGGACATTTCTTTATATGGTTGTAACCATAGGAATCCACAATCACCTACATCAAAACTTCCTTCACTGTGATGTTGATCTGCCTGTTATTTCATTCTATTCTACGCGAAGACAAGGTTATCCTTTAAGAGTTGAAGAACTTATTGTTGATGCTCAATCTGATGTTCCACTGCATGAGCCTTAGAATTGTCTCTTAAATATGATGTGATGGATGGTGGCTGATATCCATAAAGTGCCATAAATGGGGTCACTTTTGTTGCAGTATGGAAGGAAGTGTTATACCACCATTTAGCGAGAGGAAACCATTTGACCCATTGTTTCTATTTCTTAGATACAAAGCAACAAAGGTATCCCTCCAAACATTTGTTTACTATCTCCATTTTCCCATGAGATTGAGGATGATAAGATGAGCAATGAGCTAATTGAGTAATAAGACAAGAAAATAGTTTGTCCAAAAATTTCTTATAAAAATGGGATCTTGTCACTTACAATAATGTTTGGGTTTCCATGTAGCCTTTGAATTGTTTCCATAAATGCCATAGGAACTGTCCTGGTTTTAAATGGATGTGATAATGCACAAAAGTGTGCATACTTGGTAAGTCTGTCAACTACCACCAGGATCACAATCTTTCCCTCAGACTTGGGTAAACTTGTGATAAAATCCATTGAAACCTCCTCCCAACATTGGCTTGGAATGGATAAAGGTTGTAATAGACCTGGTGCCTTAACTGTTTCATCTTTATTTTGTTGGCATACCAAACATTCTGCCAAAAACTTTTGAATATCCGATTTAGGGCCATCCCAAAAAAATTCCTTCTTAACCCTGTGGTAAGTTTTTAAAAATCTTGAGTCCCTCCTAAGGGAGAAGTGTGCCATTCCAGAAGAATATTTTGTCTGAGTTGGGAATTCTTACAGAGGCATAAGCGATCTGTGTACCATAAAAAATCATTTTTCTAGGTAAATGTATCAAATGTACTGGAATATTGTTGTAAATTTTGAATAAGTTCCCACACTTCTTCGTCATTCTTCCATTCCTCCCTTGCTTCATTTATCTAATATGGTTGGATAATAGAAATGACACACAACAATTCTTTCACATCCTCATCCTTTCTTAACAGTGCATATTCTAGAACATTTCGCTTCCCTTTTTTGCATATGATTTCAAAGTCATAACCCAACATCTGTGTGACCCATTTTTGTTGTTCTTCAAAGGATAATCTTTGTTATAAAAGTAGTTAAGGCTCTCATGATCCATTTTTACCATGAAGTGTCTTCCCATTAGGTAGGGTCGACATTTCTTAAGTGCATGTAGTATTGCCAACATTTCCTTCTCATAAATAGCTTTGTGTAAATACTTTCCCTCGATTAGATGACTTTCGATAGCAATGGCTCTTTCATCTTGCATTAAAACAACACCAATTCCATTTTCAGAAGCATCACATTCCACAATAAAGGTTTTTGTGAAGTCTAGTGTAGCTAAGACCAGTGCTTGACACATTGCCTCTTTAAGATATTCAAAGGCCTTTGTTGCTTCTGGAGTCCATGAAAAGGCATCTTTCTTCAACAATGTTGTTAGAGGTGCTACTATTTTCCCATAATTCTTAACAAAATTTTGATAATACCCTGTCAACCCAAGAAATCCTCGCAAATGATTTATGGATGTGGGGATTTCCCATTTCTTAATGGCTTTAATTTTGTTAGGGTCTACCCTAAATCCTTCATGAGGTACAATATGACCCACATATTCCACCTCTCGTACTCCAAAGAAACATTTGGATCTTTTTGTACATAATTGTTTCTCCTCCACTAGTGGTAGCACCCTTTCAACGTGTTCAACATGATCCTTCCATGACCTATTGTAGATTAGTATATCATCAAAAAATAATAACATGAATTTTCTAAGGAAAGGTTTGAAAATTGAATTCATCAAAGAAATGTAGAAGGTGCATTGGAAAGGAAAAAAGGCATGACCAAAAACTCATACTGACCCTCATGAGTTCTAAATGTTGTCTTCGGAATGTCTTGAGTCTTCATTCTGATTTGATGTTATCCTAAACAAAGATCTAGCTTGGTGAAGTAAATTTATCCATGCAATTCATCCAATAATCCATCAATGATAGGAATGGGAAACTTATCTTTAATATTGAGCTTGTTGAGCTTCGTATAGTTCAGACACATGCACCATGATCCAACCTTCTTATGCACCAATACTACTGGAGTAGAGAAAGAACTTTGGCTAGCCTGAATTATACGAGCCTAAAGAATTTCTACAACCATATGTTAAATTTCACTCTTTTGGGCATAGGAATATATATACGGCCATATTTTTGGAGGAACGCTTCCTGGAATCAAATGAATAGCATGATCATGATCACAAATAGGTGGGAGACCTTTGGGAGTCTCAAATACCTTGGAATGATTGTCCAAGGTTTTTTGGAGATCTGGAGGAATAGAAGAATTCGATGTGGAAACATCTAGTGAACATAATTGTGCAATTACACTTTGTTTTTCCTTTCTAGAAGCTTTGTCATACCATTGGAGCTTATTATATTTCCTGGCTTCCCTGGAATACCCCTTAATTCAACTTCCTTTCCTTCCACATAAAATTTCATGAAAATTTCTTGAAAGTTAAAAGCTATTGTACCCAAGGATTCTAGCCATTGGACTCCTAGTACAACATTAGCACCTCCCATTGGAATGGAAAGCATTGGGCCCTTCAATACATATTCTCCCATTGATAGCTTGATATTATGTCACTTTCTAGAGCAATTTATCATTCCTTCATTTGCAACCATCACTTGAAACTCTGGTGTTGGATATAGGAAGCAATTCAATTCTTTTGCTGTCTTACAATGAATAAAATTGTGGGTACTTCCCGAATCAATCAACACTATTACCTTTCTCTTGTTGATTTGTCCTTCTATCTTGATGGTTTGAGGAGTGGCAATTCTAGCCAATGCATTACAGGATATGGTTGGATTCTTTTCTTCTTTATGTAGGCTTTGTTCTTGGATTATATCCTCTTCTTTTGACCTTTCTTTCTCCTTTTCTTCTTCCTCTTCATGATCTATGTAGAATAATTTCTTCTCAACACACTTATGACCTTTAGTGTATTTTCTATCACAACTGTAACAAAGCCCTTTTGCTCTTTTTTCTTCCAATTGTTGTGATTTCAACCTTATAGGTTGTGGAAGCCTAGGGATAACAACACTTCCACCTTTAGAGTTGTGATTGGTATGCTTACTGGTTGGTAGAATTTTGCTTTCCATTTTTCTTGCTAACCTGAATGCCTTCTCTAATGAGTTATGTTCCCGAAGGTGAAGGTCTGTTGTATATTATCCTTTAAAGTCCCTATGAACACATCAATCTTACGCTCCTCTACAATATTTTTTACCCTTATTTTCAATTTTTGGAACTCCTCAATGTGCTCCATTATTTCACCCATTTGTTTAAGACATATCAATTGGCTAAAAAAATTGTTTCGTTTTGTATCCTCATAATGTCCTGTCAATTCTTCCATAAAAATTACCCAAGTGATAATTTGTTTACAAGAGAAAAGCCATTGATACCATAAAAACTGATTTGGTTCCAAATATAAAGTTGCAATACATACCTTTTGTGCGTTTTGCACATTATTGAGATCGAAAAATTGCTCCATCTGTAATATCCATGTTGCAGGATCCTTGCCATCAAACTTCCTCATATCAATTTTTGGAATATGGTGGGTCTTTGATAAAACATTAGAGTCTATTAAATCATGATTAATAGTGACTCAAACATTTGTTCTCATCATGAGTTTCCTTTGCTAACCTTTCACCATTGGTGACCATTTCTTGTAGCAACTTATTCAAATTTATCTTCAATTCTTCCATATTATCCTCCATGCCATCCATTTTACCATCCATGCCATTCATCTTAGCATCCATGCCATTCATCTTAGCATCCATACTGGTCATCTTAGCTTCCATGCTATCCATGTTAGCTTCTATGCCTTTCTGTAAACCATCCATCTTAGATTTTGTTACTTTTTGTGCAAGTGACACTTATTGCACTTGGTCTCATAATTTTGATATATCATGTTGCATTTCTTCCTCTTCTTCATGAGTCATGCTAGAGATTTCATGTTTCTTACTAGGTGTTTGCATTTTATTTCCTCAAGGCATCAATTACCAATAATAATGCTATACTATGCCCTTTGAATTCCTTTAAAATAATTTTTCAAGCCAAGATTATGCAAAAATTTAAAAAAAAACTACACACTTTTTTTCACTTGGTAGGAGCTTTATATTGAATCTGATGTATCTCTGTAATTTAAAATCATCCAATTCTAAAATTCTGAACTACAATAGCTCTCTATGTCCACTTCCTAATGGCATTAGTCTTATCGAATTTATATTCTCCAAGGAAAAGTTATGCAAAATCTCCCAAAATGACTTGATTATAGACCTTTCCGGAAGAGTGAATTTGTATGAAGCACCACGTGTCACTGGTTTGAGCTTAGTATCTGAAAAATGTGTACAAGAAACTAAAGTCCATCCTCTTTCTTTAACTTCTAATGAAATTTCATTCTTATACTGAAAACAAAAGTTATGACAATTTTCCCAATGTCACCTTTTTGGAATGTAATTCACGAGTCTGCAAAAAGGCCAAATTCCATAGACCATATCTCCGCAAATATAGTGGGAAAAGTTCTAAAATTCAGACCCTAGGTTTAGTGTGATTTTGTCTAAAATGGTTTTTTTTTATTGCTTCTAAAATGTTGTAGAAAAAATTTGTAGTGAAAATGCCACGATGACCTATTTGGAGGAGTGAAACCCTAGAATCCAAAGCTCTGATACCAAATCTTATGAAACCAGCTCACAAAAAGATACAAAATATAGTTGAGCACCTTTGAATTTATCCTCTTCGAGGGTAAACCTCCTTTACATTACACGAATGAACAATTCTTGGATGATTCAAATGACAAAACCTCCTTTCTATATATAGGATTCTAAGGGGTTACAATATAACCAAGCCGACCTAACAATAATAATATAAAGGCACAAAAATAACAATAGAGAGATTCTATGCGACGCAATAATAGAAAAATGGGGACAATGGGGGTACAACAATATTAATAAGGGATACAACTACAATATTAATGGGGGCATCACTAGTATTATAGGGACCTAACATAAGTCCTCCAAAGGAAATATGAACTCATACGGAGAAGAAAATTTAGACATGAGATCCTCTAATGAAGAAGAAACAGATTCAAACAATGAAGGAGTTGTAGCGGCTACAACCACCCTCCAAATTTTTCCTTAGCTTTGTTTTGGAGCCTCCCTTCCAACTTTCAACATCAACATTCCTTTCCTTGTCATGTTCACAAGCTTCAGTGTTTTTCTTTGAACGCAAAGGCAGTCTTCCAATAACATCTTGATGCATTCCCCTCATAGGGTGTTCACCCAGACTTGGTCCAACTGGAGGCCGAGCAACATCCCCACGAAAATTTCCCATTTCTAGAGGGAAATCAAACTTATCTCCAGAAATTGTGAATCATGTCTGGTAGCCTGTTGAGTTCCAAGATTGTGCAATTTTGCCAGTCAACACTCTTAGTAGGAATTGCATACTTTTCCCCAGTAGGGTTGCTCAGCCCATAGTTTACACAAATCTAGGTAGCATTCAGCTCCTCTACCGATAAATTTGACAAATCTCTTGGGAAATTAACCCAGCTCCTATCAAGAAATGTGCATTTCCTTCAAGCAGTCAAACAACCTCTTGCTTTTGCAGCTGAGTTGACCAGTTCCCTCTAGGACTAAGAAAAACAAACAATCATGCATGGATTGCTTCTCCCAAGGTAGTATGCAAAGCCATCTCTTGTTTAAGGGATCTATGTTTAGTAGTTGGAGGTTACATGCAAGGATAATTTTAGAAATCTCCCATCAAGTGTCTCTTTCCCTATATTTGTTACAAGTTCGTCACAACCTTGATGTAATTAAAACTCATCAACTAGATGCTATAGAGCTCATTCCTCAAATCAACCTTGCAGCTCTGACATCCCACATCACATCTAGGAGCAATCAACATGTTTAGCTCAGTTTTTTTTGGGTAAGCTCGCTTCCCATGTCTTCTCGTACATTTCTTTTGGTTTTTGTATTTTTTCTTGTATGAGTACTCTTTCCTTGATTTCTTTTAAATCTTGTTGTCATTTACATGTATAGTAGCATGTCATAGTATTGTTTTAGTTTTCATTTCTACCCCACTGCTACCGCATGCATGAAAGTGTTTATCACAAATTCTCTCTTGTTCGGCGATTTGCCTCACCCACATGCATGTCATCTCGTTTTCTTAATATGTCATTCGGTGTTTGCATGCATGATCACTCACTTATGCCTACACTTAGTTTCATCATGAATTCATACTCACATTCACTTTCAGTTGCTCGTTGGCGAGTCTAGGCAGCCTTCGTCCAAACTCTACATCACCAAGAGCCTACCCAAGATAATATTGCACAATCCTGAGAGGGAAGGATTTGTCTTCCTGTCTGGAAATGCACATTTCTACCCAGGAACTATCCTCGACGACTATTTTTCTCATTTCTAAGGGATAGTGACTACTGGCCCAAAAAATTGTGCAATGTAGTCACTAAGCCTGTAGTCATTGTCAGCTGAAAATGCACATTGTACAAGTCCAACAATTAGCAGTTGGCTAGACTGACCATTGCATAGTTCCAACATCCAATCAGCCTCCAGATAGCTCAGTTGTGCCTTGAATAGTCCGGGCAATCAGTATCCTGACGTCCGGGCAGAAATTGTACAACCTTCATGATTAGTCACAGAGCTATGTTGCAAGTCAATTCTCAGGTTCATTTTAGTTTTCAACTGACATAATTCTTGCCATGAGTGTTGCAATTTCTCCATGTATCACACATTTTCATTTGCATCTCAGCAGCATAGGTACAATGGTTTCTAGGAGAGCAGAGTGAAAGACATCATTTAGAGCACACTTGGGGATGCAGTCAATCAAGTGTCTATGAGATTGCCTACTCATGAAGACATAAAGTTGTTCATAGAAAAGGACATCAAGATATGAAAACACCAACGTCACAGTGAGTAGCATCATGAGCAACAACTAAAGGAAACATACTGAATGCAACAAATGCAAGAGGAAGGTTGTTGAAAACACATAGGTTGAACAAAGTTGCAAGCTCAAGTAGGTCCATTGATGATGAAAGAAACTTTGGAGACTCAAGATATGAGGTGACAGCGTGACGCGAAGATCACGCAAAGATAGAGATTGGATCAAAGAAGGAACTTCATGTACTTAAGCAGCAGCTTAAGGAAGAAAATGAAGCTGCATAACTAGATGAATAAGTTGCAGTAGGAACAGGAACAACACTGGGTGCAACATGCACTCACAAATGAAACTGTGCATGTAGAAGTTTTAGATCTACCCTAGCAGTTGGCACAGAGCAGACATGGTGAGAGTTGGTTTTGTTCATATGTGAGGGATGTAACAACATGCATGTCATTTTTCGCATGCATGCGATCGAACCCATTGATCACACTCACCAAGGCAAAGAGAGGAAGAAACTAGGTTTGAACATGTACTTTAGCATGTTGAT
Organism: Pinus taeda; assembly: GCA_000404065.3. Lineage (NCBI taxonomy): Eukaryota > Viridiplantae > Streptophyta > Pinopsida > Pinales > Pinaceae > Pinus > Pinus taeda. Next base: position 358,024 of record APFE031584261.1, read on the forward strand.
GAGCATGACCACCAGCACACATTTGAATATTAGCATAGATATTATGGATCAGTGTGTTGTTGATTCAGCCACACCCAAGAACACCATGCACATGCTAGTAGACAAGTTGGATGAAGAAACCCCACCAACACACTAGATGTAATGGAGGCAAGAGTTCGCTTCAACAAGATGTCACCATGGGGTGCAAGCACACGATCACAGACAAACAAGCCTGGCATCAGCTCACCACCTTCACCATCACGGGAATGTCAAGGAGTTGGTCTCATCACAATGGACAGAGTGTCATTGATGTCTTGCATAGATTGCTCAAGCCATGTTGTCTCACATGAGTACATGTGCATTCTAATTTAACTTCATGTCAAGTGTAAGTCAAGTGTCAATAGAAAGATGTAACAATCATAGAGTAGGTGAAGAATCATGAGGGTAGTTGAACTGTCACAAAGGGGACTGTCAAAGTTCATGCAACTGTTTGCAATAAATAGTCCCTCATAACTCATTGTAGAGGCTTTCGGTTAGCCAAGCTTCTGATAAGACTATCTTGGAGAGAGCTTGGATAGTATTGTAATGCACCTTGGCTTCTCCACTACATAGAACTAGTTCATCTCTTTGGAGGAGTAGGCGAATGTGGCTATAATGTTCCACTGTTGGGGCTAGTGGGTTTACATGGATGTATTATATGATTGGAACTTACACTTCTTGATATAATTAAAGGCAACACATTTTCACACATGTATTGTATTTGTTGTAAGAGGGATCTTTAACACTTGTAATGCATGCTTCTTTAACCTATGTTCTACATCTGAATTGCTTCATTTTTCAAAATGCATAATCTATTAATAGAAATGTGTCGTATATGTTGTTAATGTTGTCCTATCCTACGTCAGACATAACTTTCGTATGAAGCTTGATGTAACAATCATCACACTCATTCAAACCAATATATGAGTGTTGCACATGTTATCCTACTTGTATGTTATGACTGCCACATCCATGTGGATTGCTTCCTCAGAAGTTGCGTATGTCCAATGTGTTGTGTATTCATAGCCGAGTTGTGATCGATCCCTTCCAATCTAGAACTCACCTTCACCCTCATCTCAACTCACATGTGTTAGAACCTCTCATACACCTTCTTTGACTCACTACAATGATCACAACCTTGTTACCAACATAGTTATTGTACTTTCATCTGTGTGACATCAGTGGGACTCTTATACCAAATAGTCTGAGGTCTAATTGGGACTTCTTACTAGGGAGATCCTGTTACATGTTAGTGGGTCCAACACCATCAACATTCTGACACTAAAAGGAGGGTCAGATGAAATGATGACTCCTCACGTCTGTTTTGAATCTCTACACATCTATCATGACTAACTACTGAGTTTCTCTTCAAGAATGTATGTCTTATAGGAAAAAAATAATCATATTGAAAAATATCTTAGGTAACTTGTCTCATGAAACATTTGATGTTGGAGGCTACGTGGCCTTGGTAAGGCACATGGTTGGTATTGTAGCCTAATGTGAAAGACACGGATTCCTTGAAGAATACATGACTTGTGTGTTGTTCATTTACACGCTTTGAGGGCACCCAATGCACTATTGTGCCATTTTGCTTGAAAAATCTAATTATTATCTTGCTCATCTAGTCATAGTCATAGACCATGCTTTCAATCACTATGACTATAAAGCACTCGACAAAGAAATTTTGAAATTATGAAAACCACCCAATGAATTTGTTGAACAATTTCACACACTTTTGTAATCTTGCATAGCGATTCCCGTAAGATGATATTGACTGGGAATTTATTTTTTGGAATATTTGAGCATATTCTTCACATATCAAATGCCGCTCAGTACACTTTGGTGATGGAGCTATGCAATCACATACAAGCACAGTTATTGTCACAAGTGCTTGACTTCCTTCAACTCATCAAACATCTCCACCGCTATAGAGTGATGTCGGAGATCATGCGCACACCTCAGTTGAACTATCACATGTTCTCTTGATATTTATGAATATTTGGCTTGCGAGCCTATTGGTTGTCAGACAGACTCTTTCACTCAACCTCCGTCCTCATGTTCTGTTGATCCTTTGAATTGTATTGTCTTGTGTTCCTCCACTCTGGACTCCTCGCCTGTTGTGAACAAGGATCAAGGTATGGGTGGATTTGGTGTTATGCAGCCAACCTGTGTCATCATTCATAATGCATGTGTGCGGGAATCTAAAGAAGAGTCTGTGATGAAGGATGAATCCCTTCCAGCCACGCCTCATCCACCTCATCCTGCCATCCCTTGTAATTATTCCACTACTAATTTCTCCTGTGAAAGCTCATTTCTAGATAGTTCTACCTCTGATCATTCATACGACACATTAGATGTTAGTTTGTCATTACAGAGTGGAGAGGACACATCTTCCTCAGAAAATCCATTCAATCTGTCCTTTATATTTTTTGAAACCACAAAGGGTGAACATCTTTGCTTCTCATCTACCGCTCTATCCAGTTGAATGAATCATGAGGATGTTAATAAGCATCTAGAATTTTCTGATCTTGGTCATCATGATCTATTCACTTACTTATTCGATCATAATGTTGATTCAACCATTGTTAACCTATCTAAGACACTAATATACAATTATCTATCTAGAATTGATGTTAAAACCCACCAGACTCTCGAGGCACTTCAGCCTGAACTGATGGTTATGTGAGGCCCTCACTATACTGAGGTTGGTTTCACTTTCTATCAAGAAATTGTTGAAGCAATCAAGTCTCCTCATTACTCTCTACTTTGCATTAAAGATCAACCAAACACCCATATTTCCCTTCATCCACTTGAACCACATGATTCCATCGTTCATGCATTGGAGGAATCTTATATAACAAGCACACATGCACAACACAAGTGGTCTACCTTCCTCACATTTGCTTGCATGTCACAGTCAAGAGAGTGCATACACTCAACATCTTCATGTAGTGTAGCATAGCATCATAGCAAGAATACAGAATGCATGTCATGTGCTCTCACTTATCCTTGTTCTATGGTCACTTGCAAGCTCGGAGTGTGTGTGTCTTCAGTGTTACATCTTTTTTATTTGTTGGTTCGCACACTTGCCTTGTTTACGAACCATGAATTCACCAACATGGGTCAACCAATATGCTAGTGGTTGCATTGGTAGTATCACTTCACATGAGACAACCCATGCACTGTTAGCTTTGGTAGGTGTAGCCTTTTCTAAGTTCAATCGGTTTACTTGCATGGTAGTTTGCTTACTTTCTTTGTTTGTTTTTTTGTTTGCTTGCTTCTTTGCTTACTTGCTTCGATTTCACTCTTGCTTCTTCTCTTGCATTTCTTCATTGTTTTTTAGTTCATTTCTTTCATTTCATAGGAGAGTTTTGCATGAAACCATGTATTACTCTTGAAGCAGGCCAGGTAAAGTGAAAGAGGCCTTGTGCTCCTATCACTACTTGCTTATCTATCATCCTATCACTGTATGAAGAGATTTTTACTTTCTATCCATGATAAATCGATGGAAAACACATACTGTTCGATGTGAGCATTGGTGAATACATAATGCTTGCATGCTAACTAGTTTCACCTACTCTAGTCGGTCGTTTTTGGGTTAGCCCTTGTTACTTCAGTCAAGTAGACTAACGTGAGGGGGAAAACCTTAATAGGCACATTAAAGTTGTAATAAACTACTTCTATACTGGAAAAACCTATTTTTCTCTCAATAATTCGAGATCCCTCTTCCGCCTCTGAAATGAATAAGTGCTATGCATAGTTACAAAAATGAAAAAATGAAAAGAAAAGTTTGAAAAAAATGAAAAATGAATAAGTCAAAAGAAGAGAAAGGCCTCCTGTGTGGAGAGTTGAAGCAAGTAAATTCGTTGGAGTACTGACCAAGCTTGCTGGTAGGGGACCCATGCTTGTGTTCCTATGTGACTCTGTCGGGGTACTATGAAAGCTTGTTAGGAGCGGAGCAACACCATAGATGAAACTAAGACTCTGACGAATATATTGCTTGTGCATAAATATAGCCCTCAAACCAAATCAAATCAATTGTGTCTCCTTAGCTTGGAAAGTGTGTCAAGTGAAAAAGAGCTTGATAAATGCTACATCACACAATCAAGCTAGTGTGGAAACCAAGAGGAGCTGAGAATTGAACAATACTTTTAGAGGTGTTAGACATGATTTTAATGAACAAGATCCATTTAGAGAGCTGGAGATCTACTATTGTGTCGCCAAGTGTTGTAGTGGCTACAACCACCCTCCAAATTTTTCCTTAGATTCATTTTGGAGCCTCACTTCCAACTTTTCACAGCAACTTACCTTGCTTTGTCAAGTTCACAAGTTTCAACTTTTTGCTTGCATAAAGTCAGCCTATCGATCACAACTTAATACATTCCCCTCACACATTGTTCACTTGAACTTGGTCTAGTTGTAGGTTGAGCTACTTCCCCAAGAAAATTGAGCATCTCTAGAAGGAAACTAGCCTTCTCTCCAGAAATTGCGCAATCTTTTCTAATAGCATGTTGGGCTCCAAGTTTGCGTAATTTTTCTAGTCAACACTCTTAGAAGGAATTACACAATTTTCCCTAGAGTTGTTTCTTAGCCTAGAATTTATGCAAATTTGGGCAACATTGAGTTGCTCTACCTAGAAATTGCATGAATCTTGTGGCGGTGAGCTTAGATCCTGACCATAAATGCGCATTTCCTTCAAGAAGTCGATCAACCTCCTCAATGTGTAATTGAGTTGACTGGTTCGCTCTGAGAGCAAGAAAAATAGACTTGCATGCATGGACTACTTCTCCCAAGGTAGAATGGAAAGGAATCCATTATTTTAGTGATATATGTTTAGCAATTGAGGTTACATTCAAAGATCATTTCAGAAACCTCCCACGATGTGTTGCTTTTTGTAGATTTGTGGCATGTGTGTCACAATCTCAATGCTATCAAACCTCATCAACCAGACAGTACAGATTTCATTCATCACATCAACCTTGTAGCTCTAACATCCCACATCACATCTAGGAGCAATCAACACATCTAACTCAACTATTTTGGGGTAAACCCCCTTCCCATGCCTTGTGTTGAATTTATGTCACTTATTCTATTTTCGCTTGTATGAGCATTTTTTACTTGATTTATTTAAATTATTGTTTTCATTTACATGTATAATATCTTGTCTTGGCATTGTTTCAGTTTTTGTTGCTACCTCATTGTTGTCTCATGCATGCAACTATTTTTCACAAATGGTCACCAATTTGATGACTCGCCTCAGCCACATGCATGTTGTCTTGTTTTCTAAATATGTCATTCACCATTTGCATGCATGATAATTCACTTATGCTTACACTCAGTATCACCATGTATTCACACTCACATTCACTTTTAGTTTCCTGTCGATGAGTCTAGGCAGCCTTGGCCTCGACGCTGCCTCACAAAGAACCTTAGCAAGATAGCATTGCGAAATCTTGAGAGGGAAGGCTTTATCTTCCTCCGATGAAACATGCATTCCTACTTAGGTACTGTCTTCCAGGTCTATTTTGTGGATTTCTAAGGGATAGTGACTATTGATCAAGAAAATTGCACAATGCAGTCGCTAAGCCTACTTTCATTGATAGCTGAAAATGCACATTGTGCAAGTCCAATAGTCAGCAGTCATGCTAGATTATGCATTGCATAGTTCCAGTAGTCAATTAGCCTCTGGATAGTCCATATTGTGCCTTACGCAGTCTAGGTAGTCAGTCTCCCAACATCCCAGTGGAAATTGTGCAACCTTCATGATTAGTGACACAAGTATGTTGCAAGATAGTTCTCGAGTTCATTTTGGTTTTCAACTGATAGATTTCTTGCGATGAGTGTTGTCATGTCTCTAGGTATAGCAGGTGTTAATTTTCCTCTCAGGAGCATAGGTACAATGGTTTCCAATAGAGCAGAGTCAAATACATCGTTCAGTTCACACTTGGGGATGCAGTGAATCAAGTATCTATGAGCTTTCCTACTCATGAAGACATCAAGTTATTCATAGATAAGGAAATAGGGATATGGAAACACCAAAATCACAATGAGAACCATCATGAGAAGCAGTTGAAAGTAGCATACTAAATTCAACGAATGTAAGAGGAAGTTTGTTGACAACACAAACGTAGAATGAAGTTGCGAGCTCAAGTAGATCCACTAATGATAAAAGCAACTTTGGAGAGTCAGGCTATGATATGACGACATGACATGAAGATCACATGAAGACAAAGAATGGAGCAAAGAAATATCTACATGTGTTGAAGGAGCATCTCAAGTAAGAACATGGAGTTCCACATATAGACGAATGAGTTGCAGCAGGAACGTGAATAGCAATGGGCGGAACATGCACTCATCGATGAAACTGTACCGGTATAAGTTTTAGATCTATCCTAGTAGCTGGAATGGAGCATACATGGTGAGAAGTATTTTTGGTCGCATGGAAGGGATACATAATCATGTATTTCATTGTGTGCACGCATGCAATCCAACCCATTTAACACACTCACCAATGCGAAGACAAGAAGCAAGTCCAACTCATGATGAACATGTACCTCGGCACATTGATGCGCATGACCACTAGTACACACTTCAATATCAATGAGGAAACTATTCATAAGTGTGTCATTGGTTCAGTCGCACCTAAGAAGACCATGCACATCCTACTAGATGAGTTGGATGAAGGAGCCACACCAATGCACCAGATGTAATGAAGGCAAGAGTTTGCTTCAACAGGATGTTACCAATGGGTGCATGCACACCATCACAGACAACCAAGCTTGGCATCAACTCACCACCTTTTCCACATAAGAATGTCAAGGAGTTAGTATGATCACAATGGACCGAGTGTGAGTTATGTCTTTCATAGCTTGCTCAAGCCGTGTTGTCTCACATGAGTACATGTGCATTGTATGTAACGTCATTTCAAGTGTAAGTCAAGTGTCAGTAGTAAGATGTAACAATAATATAGTAGATGAAGGGTCATGAGGGTAGTTGAACTGTCACAAGGGTGAATGTCAAGGGTCATCGGATCCTTTGCTATAAATATTCCATCATAACTCATTGTATAGGCTTTTGACCAACCGAGCTTTCGATAAGATTACATTGGAGAGAGCTTGGACAGTATTGTAATATGCCTTGGTTTCTCCATTGCACAAAGTTAGTTCATGTCTTTTGAAGAGCAGGTGGATGCGGCTGCAATGTTCCACTGTTGGGGCTATTTGGTTTACATGGATGTATTGTATGATTGGAGCTTACACTTATTTATATAATAAGAGCCAACACATTTCACACATGTATTGTATATGTTGTAATACTAATCTTTAGCATGTGTAATGCATGTTTTTTTAACCTTTGTTCTACATCTAAATTGTTTCATTTGTTGTAATGCATAATCGATTAACGGAAATGTGTTGTATATGTTTTTAATGTTGTCTCATCTATGTGAACTACTCTACTAGACATAAGACAAACCTTTCATATGGAGCTCTTTGTAACAACTGTTGAACTCATTCATACTAATCCGTGAGTGTTGTATATGTTATTTTACCTTGTATGTTGTGACTGTCACATCCGCGTAGACTGCTTTGTCGGAAGCTGTGTATGTCCTATGCGTAGTGTGTTCCTTGCCAAGTTGAGATAGATCTCTTTGAACCTGGAGCTCACCTTCACACTAATGTCAACCCACCTGTATTGGAATCTCTCATACACCTTGTTGGTGCACTAATATGTCCTTTTATAGGAAATCTTAATTCCTGCATTAATCGTCAACACAAGGTAAGTCTTTTTATCTCAAGAGTGTTAGCACCATATGTGTAGAGAATTCAGAGGTTATCTAATGATAAATAATTGCAATAACTAATAGCTATTTCTTCAACTCACTCCAAAAAATTCTGAAAGCAATAACTATGTAGTAAAAAACTCTTGAAACAACTCTTGGCACACTCTGCAACTCTATTTAACTTATTTTGAAATCAAATGAATCTAAATACAAATGCAAAGAATTATGTGCAACAATATTCAAATAGAATTAAGACTAACTCACTCAATAAAGGAAGACAACTATCACAATTGAACAAGAATGGTAATCTATAAAAAATCTAAATTGAACAACAAATCCAAATTGGATGGCATATTCTAATTAAATAAAAAATATCAATTGAATGAAAAATGATAATTGGACAATAAGAAACCATATAATGAAAATGATATCTAAACAAAAAATGATTTATATAAGAAAATTATGGAAATCGATTAATGCTACCTCTAATATTTATGATAACATAACTCAGAATGAACATCAATCTACTACTGAAACCAACATAACCAATCCAATCAAAACGTTACTCAGATGTATCACACATGTAAGTCTGAATCTAAATGAACAACTATCTGAATCAGGATCGTCAATCTTCAAAAATAAGTGAAATGATATTAACTTAATATTGACAATCAGTAATGACTAAATAGAAAAGGTTATAACAGAAGAAACCATAGAAGTTCTCTTGGCTAGGCCTAGAGTCACCAGAATTCTCCACTAGGAAATATTCATAATATGGTTATGGATCAAATGTAGTCTTTCTTATTTAAAATAAGCAACTCGGTTACAACATCACTGAGGTCACTATATTATATGTCTCAAAATAATAATTACAAGTTATGAAATTTTGAACTCTGCACAGCTTTTCCTTTTGGCCTTATATATTACATTTAGAAAATAAATAGATAAAAGCAAATGCTTAGGACTAGGGGATCCTGAGGATTTCTCTATACATATAATCTTGTCATGAAATAACATTAGTCTCCATGGCTCTCGCTTCGTTTCCCACCTCAGACATTGTTTTTTCCTTTTATGGCCTAATGTTGCTCTGTTGATTGAACAACTATTGTTCAATCGACATCTTCTGCATATAAATATAGAAAAAAGTGAGTTTCCTGTGCTAGATTTATCTAATTTGTTACCAAGTGCTTTTACCCAACTTTAGTCATTATTTCCTTTACTTTCATCCCTAAAAAAAGATAATCATGTGATGATAAACATTGAATAAATCTATTTATGAAGAGAAAAGATACCTTTCTCTTGACCCAACATACTCCCTGGCATACCTTGTCGCATGTCCTCATGTAAGTAAATAGTTAATGTGTAGCTAATTTATGGAATAGGTAGAATATACCTCCCCCTTATAATTTCTAAAGCCATTTTTCTTCTTTAGTATAGAAACATCCTGGGTATCTTTTAAGTTGTAGTCACAACAATACTTCTCTGGAGGATACCATATAATTGGAGTCCCACACTAACATCCCATCCATTCAAGCCCAACGATTAAAGCCATATTATTGTACTTGTAGAAATGAGAGGAGGCAACTTTAAAGTTTTAGTATCCTAATGGTTCTTGATTTCTAGTAGTAATGCTGGAGACCTCTCACGTTTGTCTAGTTGTAGACAAGGTTTCCTCAATATCTTGGAAGCACTCTTTTCCAACTTGTACAGTATCATTGTGAAATGGCCCCAGTTGGTCCACTACACCATTTTTCTTCATGAATTGCTTGTGTTTGCAGGGATTTGGTTGGTTCCCCTCTCACCCATAGACAGATTCGCTCCTCACACTTCCTAAAATTATTGTGAGCCTTGGGCTACTTGAGTTGATTAGTGGAAAAAGAGAGGAATGTCTGGAGTTGTACATCCACTATAAAGGGACCAGGGTTGATGTCTCTGCCATATTCAAGAATAAATTTGTGTACATAAAGTTCATAGAGAATTCATTATACCTCCTTGCTCTATTCCCTGATGAACTTCAGAAAATTCGGGGTAATATTGATTTCCATAGAATTCCCAGCCTTAACAGCTTTTCCTTTCAGCAGAAGGTATCTCTGTAAGAGGAATAAAGCATAATTTGTAGTAGGGGATCTACATTAAAGGGTGTCTAAATAAAGGGAGTAGATAGTTTCCAATTATTATTTATCCTTTTGTAATGTGTTCTATGTTTTCTCAACATTTTTCTATTCAGCCTTGTACTGAGCAAAGGTCTCATCGTCAGTCACTGTAAGTTCTTGAATTTTCTTTTTAACTCCTAATGTATCCGTAGGGGTACTACCTCCTCCCTGTGCTGGGCTAACTCCTGCTAAACCTTCAATAGTTCATTCTACAGTCTGCTAATAAATGCCTCCCTTACTAGGGGAATATAAATAGGTGTCTCCTCTGTTTGGGTTTCTCCATCCTCGGTTTCCATGGGATCCTTTTGAACAACAACTTCAACTACCTCTTGAATCATGAGATTATCAATTTGAATGTCCGCTTCAACATCTCTTTGAATAGTAGCATTCACAATAGGGTAGTCCATTTGGGTCTCCTATGAGAAAACATAGGGGTCTTCAGTCTGCATTTCAATTTCTTCTACAATACATGGATCTGTTTGAGCTTCCCTTAGATAGGCCAAAATATCCTCATTTTGGGTTTCCAGATCCTTTCTCGAACAATATTATGTATGTGTTCTTGTTGTTTTTTTTTACTTTCAAATTCCTGGCTCTAATGGCTTCTTTTAACCATTTCCTTAACTACCCAATTATTCGCTTTTGTTTTCAATACTTCGTAAGCATTTTCCTAAGCCTATCATTGTAGGACTTATTTATTCTAAAACTTCCAACGAGTGGTGGGATGATTGCATTATCGTCTAGCTCCTGTACATGTCGTATTATGTCATCATCAGTGAGGGTTACAACTTGAGCTATATCTCCATATGGAGATTCACCTTCTAGCTCCTCTTTGTCATGGATTTCTCTTTCAGGAGATCCCAATACAATGGAGTCTCCTGAAAATTTTTCTTTCTTCTGGTTTTCTTCTAGGTAGGCATCACCCTTAGGGGGCTTAGAAAGAATAGTATGACCTAGTTGATTTACATCTCTGAGGGTTTCATATTAAGTATTTTCTTTAGCTAGGGGGTCCACCAGACCAATATCTAATTTCTAATTTTCATCTCTATTGACTTCCTCTTCATGGACCTCGAATTCAAGGGGTTTTTCCATAGAAGGGATTGGTTCCATTTGTCCCTCCATGATATTGGTAAATGGTAGGGTTTTCTCATGACCAAGGATATCAACAAAGGTAGACTGGTTGGGGATACAATTTTGTTCTTGAATATTCCCAGATTGTTCTCTACCCTAGCCAAATATCCCCATGTTCTCCAATACCCTCGCTATTTCCTCCTCATACTCTTGCAAATGGGAATTTTACAGACTTGGAGGTGGTGTGGAGGATGGTACAACCTCATTTTTTTGAATTGGGATACGTTTCTAGGCTCTAACCCACACATAGCACCTAAGTTTTGATGGATTCATGGCCACAAAGGAATTCTTTGTTTCTACTGTCTTTCTTCGACTTGGGTTTCTTGGCCCTTGCTACTCTGTTGCTATGTTTCTTGGAGGTGGGGCCATAATAGGATTCACAACATTGCCCCAGGTTAACTGTTGTTGGGCTAGTCCATGTATGATAAGAAATTTAATTAATCCATGACGACTGATTACAGTGCATGCGTCCTTAGATTTCCTAACTCGTCCACTGACACCATGCAATAGAGAATTCAAATAAAATGAAAACTTAACTAAAATTTTCTATTTTAGGATGGCTAACAATTTGAGTTAATTGGGCTTTACCACATCCTGACAACTATAGCATGTGATATACCATTGCATGATGATTGCCAACTCCTACCAAGGTTGCCTTAACGCTGATGTTTGAATCCCTTTTCCTATTCTACTAACTTCCCATCTCGGTTGTTGAACACTACAACTGCATTGTTAAGAAGGACATGCTTTTCTATCCATTTGGTTCTTAGCGGAAAGTCTAGTGACTTTAGCTATGGCTATTTGAGAAACTATTATCTCCCTGCTTTTGATTATGGTGCTTCCATTTTGCAAATTCTGCAAGAATTCAAGTGTCATTTCTTCAAGAAATCCTTGCAATTTATTTAGATATTGCAACCATCCTTTGCGCTTGAGAATTTCCCGAGCCTGGTCTGATACCTTGAGTACTAAGGGATCATTTTGGATAGGTCCTCCTACCATGGATATTGTACCTATCACTATTTCACTTGTATGCAACTATTTTACACTTGAGCAGTTTAGAAAAACAATAGAGAATGTTAGAGCAATTAATAGAGAAATGACGATGTTTTGAGAATTAATATCACATTTAGTCAAGTCATTTGTCTTGTCAACCACACTTAACATTGGATCATGAGTCTGCATGCCATCCATAATGGTTGTCATCGTTTCCCCAATCAGAAGTACTTGCTAATTATTATGAATTCATAATCATAATGTAGTCCTTACCGGAAAATAATTGAAATGATTGTCACCCAATTATCCATAATTTTCACTAATTTTGTTCATATGCAGGCCATCCCCTCTCTGACAAGAAAATGGAATCCACATCCTTCAATCACGTGAAAAGGAAGTTAAAGCATTAACAATTCATAAATGTCAACAACCAATCCAAAAAGAAACAACGTGCTAATCGATAAGGCAATTAAAGCAATACATGTCATCGGATGTGAAGTGGCCAAGAAAAAAATTAAAACAAAGATTTTAATTCATTATGAAAAAATATTTTCTCCATAAGTGGTATTAATAAAATATGAATAATTGGGAGTATGTATTAATGATTTTCATCAAATGATTAGACAATTAAAATATGATGAATATATAACATAAGTTACCATGTAATTCGGCTTGGAAGAGTGCTTTCCAAATGGGTAATTCCCTTTGGAAACAAATCCATAGGTGGTAATAGATGGAAATAATTTGGTAGTGTAATGTGATCCTCCAATACCATAAAGAGAGTTGTTGCTGCTAGCAGGCATTCATAGCCTTGACAAGTTTTCTTTTTAACCCAAAAAATGAGCCACAGTCCTCCGGTTAGTGTAGAAATGGTTCCTCTTTGCTTGTTAGTAAGAGACCACTATGCTGGTGTTGGCCCTCAGTTTTGGTCTATTTTTGCTTAGGGAAACCTACTTAATACTTATATTTTCCATCCATTTTCCATCACATCCATCTCATTTTGATGTATTTTATGCATATTCAGGTGTTTAATTTTAATTTTGCAATTTCTAGAAGTTTTTATGAAAATTGAGTTTCAAGTGCAATTTTGGACTGAATCAGAAATTCCCGTAATAGCTATGTGGATGACATGTTTGCAGGACACTTGGGCTCAAGTTTGATGCATGGATGGACAGCTTGGGAACTAGGACTAAGCTAACTCCACTTGGTTCGGCCAGAACAAGCTTTATTAGGCCCGGTCAAGGCTGGTCAAACATGACTAGTCACCAGAAAATCCCTAGGAAATAGGGCAGTTTTGAGATTTTATGGGATTGACCATATTTCTTGGGATGAATTGGATGAGTTCGAATTAGATAGGTGGATATGAGTAGATATGAGTGTTAGAGATAATATAGATCAGTTTGTTTCACAAAACCTCTATTTAAAGCCAATACTTTGATGGCTTTTGTAATGGAATTTGTATGTAACTTTTGTATAATTGGAGTTGGGAGCTAATTTGAATAACTTGTTTCATTCCAATTTGTTGTTCATGCTTGGTTGATTTACTAAAGTTGCTGTAGCTGAGATTTCTTCAAGTGTGCAAGGAAAGGGTGGAGGGCCCCCACACCAAGCTAAGTACACTTCTTGGTTCAATTTTCATAGTTTTCATAGATTAGTTCTTATTTCAAATGTATTTAGATGTGTGATGATTGCTGAATGAATATTGGTTTAATTCTAATCAACATATGAAGGGACACACAAGAATTTAAGTTAAATTCTCCTTCTATTTGATCTTGAACTAAAACTGAATTTCATTCTCCATTTCTTCTTTGAAGTTATTGTTGCATTTATGGTTTGAAGCAATGGTGATTGTGATATGGTAGGATTGTGAAGAAGGACAATTTGGACCTCCTTAGTTAGGAGCCTCGTCTTTGACATCTTCTGCATCATAAACCATTGTTAAGTAGTGCTCTTAGATTTATCTTCATGAAAGTAGTATTGTAGGGAAGGACAACCTGGTTCTCCTAAGTTAGGAGCCTCTTCCCTTATATATTACATAAGTGAAGCAGAAATTGTTAAAATAGGTTTACATTTGTAATATGCATTTCTTTAAATCTTCAAATTTTGTCTTCTAAACTTGATTATATCTGATGTCCATATACAGTGGATTTGCCTCCAAGTTTTACAAACCCGGATTGATAATTAAATACTTGTGTTAATTTAGTCAATAAATTAGCCCAACATTTTGGCGCCGTTGCCGGGGAAGTGCAACTAGAAGGATTTAGTAATTATTTCATGCAGTTGTTTGTATGAACTAATTTGTGGAACTTGGTGACAGCAGGTTCATAAAGGAGTTCAAGCTTAGAGTGTTTTATTTTCGCAATTAGTTTAATTAGTTTTAAATTCAATTTTTCTCCCATTCAGTTTTTAAACCCCCCATTTCTTACTAGCTCATCTACGCATGAGGAATTTGAAAATGATAAATAGGTACTTCTTGGAAAGCAAGGATAATATCGATGACTGGTTTCAAAAGAACCTTGCGTTAACTCCAAGAACAAGACATGTTACTCACATTGTTGCAAACAATCAGGTAAGAATTTTAAATCTTGATGTGAGCATTTTTAAATTCTTAGTCCATAGATGGCTTCATTGGAAGCATTCTTTTACTTAGGAAATAAATAAATATTTCAAGCAAGATAGGTAGAATATATTAAAAAATAAAAATGAGAGCTCATTAGAAGTCATTCTCATTAGAATTTTCTTTTAGTCATATTTTAAATCATCATGAATAAATTTGCATTTCTATGTCTTGTTTTTGTATCACGGGTGAGCCAGGAGCTTGATTATTGGAAAGCTTTGTCTTCTGAGAGTCTAAATGCCCCCGTGACATTGCAGAAAGAGTATAGACAATGCGAGGTTTGATTGCAGATCTTAATTGTGTTTTATCCATCCACGCTAACCTGCATAAATAAAAAAATCAAGAGATTAGTATGCTCGCTTCCCATGCTTTATGCGATCTGGAAGATCAGAAAATTTATTGATTTATTTCAAATAAAAATACTCTTGCTAGAGAACTAATCTGCAATACAATAAAGAACTTTGTGAATGAAAAAAATCATCTTCAAAACGCAACCCCTTAAAAACGTCATTTTAAAAATGAATTTTGTGACCAAATGATAATGAATCGGAAAAATCTAAAACATGGGTTTTTCTCAGAACGGGGTGAATTATCTTAAGCGCAGAATATTTTCGCACAATTCACAACCATTTGAGAGAATTTCAGGGTTCTTTGGAGTGTTATTTGTGAAGTTGCGTGAAAAAAACGGTTTTTCAATTAAATGCAGAGAGTAGCCAAGGCCATGGCCATCCATTGGCTCAACCACAGAGCTATGGCTAGCCACCCAAACCCAGTAGTGTTACCAAGCTGCAGAGAAAAAAATCAATCAATAAATTAAAAAAATTTTGATAAAAAATTTAATAATTAAATAACAAAAAAAATAAAATAAAAAATAAATAAATAAATTCTTACTACAAAGATGAGATTTTCTCCATGCTTCCACCTGCAACAAAAAAATATATATAAAAAATCATAAACATTTATCAAGCTTTTATAGAATAAAAATTGGTTAAAGAATCCACTTTTTTAGGCAAAAAATGATGAGTTTAAAATATATGAAAAATAATTTGGCAAATATTTTGGAATTTCATTTTCCTAAAAATCTTGGAGAGGATGAATTCAAAAGATATGAAAAATGATTTGGCAAATATTTTTGTATTATATTTTCCTAAAAATCTTGGATTTATATTGACCACTTGTCAAGTTGTTTCAATTTTCATTTAGAATAATTAAAATTTCCCAAATTCCATTAGATTCAAAAATGTCACTTGTGATTTATTGGTAAGTCATTCAAATTACATAATGTGACTTGTGATTTATTGGTAAGTCATTCAAATTACATAATGGAGGGAAAAATTAAAAAAAACAAACACACTTTTTACGAAATTCACGCAGGTTTGAAAATAAATAATGGGACACTTGGAAACAAATTTTGAGGATCGATTTATCAAATATTTGGAGGATTCTATAGATGATGATTATATTGTTTTGATAGATTCATGTTGGCATTAAAATCATAATAGTTTTCTGTTGAATATTTTTATATGACATACTAATATGCAGAACACAACAGATCTTTCTAATGCCAATCTTTTTGCCGAGCATATTTCATCTGACACCAACAGGGAGTATTACTTTTCATGGTTATTTTAAGAAGGGATTGATTTTAATATCATGATTAAGTCAATTTAAACACTTTGATTGTCCTTAATATGTTTTATTTGGTATGAAATTTTTGCGTAAGAATCATGAAGGAACTGGCCATTTCTTCTAGAGCACACTTATGTTTTCTTTGTACCAAGTTTTTTACAGGTTACAGGATGATCAATTATTCATTAAGGAGATTACATTGTGACGACAATTGGTCTTCCAAAGACTAAAGTCATGAAAACAAAAATTCTAAAGACAAATCCAACTCTACAACCATTACTTTGCAACTCCCATTTTGCAAAATATTTTCCACCAATTGTCAATTCATAAAGCATACCATTTCCATGTCCATTTTTCACAGCAAGAGTATCTATTCATACACCGTGCATTTCCATGCATCCATTCTTTACAAGCATATTGTCATTTTCCATGTCATTATCATTCCCATTATTTCTGCAAATAAAATCTTGCTTCTATGGATACCATTGAGTCAAAGTCCTAGAGTCTAATTATCCTTGTAAAAACACCTAGAGGCTTGCATGCCTTAATGGCAAGCACTCTTGCCAATGAACAATGGGAGTACATTAATATCCCTTGTTCGTTGGATCTTGTAGGTGACTCGACCACGACAAATTTATTTGTACTTACAAAGATGTGTTAGGCATCCTGACTCCCATTGGAATCTATGGTGGGAGCTCTTGTGTTGGCTAGGGGCATTCATTAATGGCCACTAAGTCAACAAATTCTTGCTATGTTCGACACCAACACATTTATTCACATAGTAAGATTTATGCCATTGAGCGTTGAAGACTTGAAGACCTATGTTTTGTAGCAGATGAAACAGATTTCCTTTCATTGCTTTTTAGTTTGTTATGACTTGAGGACAAGTCAATAAATAAGGTTGAGGGGAGGAAAATGTAACTTATATATTTTGTATACCTTCCAAGCCTTATAGATTTTCAGCCATATTCAACGGACTCATCAGATTCATCATCTAGCAGCAGAGGTAGATACGACTTGCAGCCATGTTCAGCAGACTCCTCAGATTCATCATCTAGTAGCAGAGGATCACGCAGTCGATACGACAATACAGATCCATCTTTCATCCACAACTTGAAGAAGAAGCTTCAAATTAGAATTGTCGCATCTGAACATGCATGATTCATCCACTTCTGTAGGTAAGTAAGGTATGATGTTTTCTAACCTTTAATCTTGAAATTCTTTTTAGATGCTAAAATGATGATATTTGGAAAATATTCCACTATTTCACTATTCCCTTTCCCATTAAAAATTGCCAAAAACCATCAGTTGGGGAGGGGGGAATTTCACCCTTCATTTTTTTTTTTCCTCATTCATATTACATCTTAACGCACATTGTCTTCCCACAATAAAAACTACTACAAAATGATGAGCATATTAAATGACTTCTTAAAATGATTGATCTCAACAAAGTAAATAATGATTGTAAACACAAGAACCAATCATTAAAAAGAGATCTCAACAAAGTTAATAATGATTGTAAACACAAGAACCAATCATTAAAAAGAGATCTCAACAGAGTTAATAATGATTGTAAACACAAGAACCAATCATTAAGAGATGCAAATGCTTTGCAAAACAAATAAAAGTTCTCCAAAGATGTGCAAAGTTAAAAGGAAGTCCATGATTGAAAGATGTTTGTTACACAAGAAGCAAACATCTTGTAAAATGAAGCTCATCTAAGAAATAAATCAAATAAGTCATTGTAGTAGCTTGCATGAGGACATGCAAGAGCTTCAGTTGGGGAGTATGTTGGGCTCCAAAAATGTCATACAAATATCACTCATTACCATACATTTTTCACCTATGCTTCCATTATATCACTCACTATTCACCACCTTGTCACTCCATTTTCCCTATTATTCACCATTAATGGGTCTCATTTATATTTTCCAATTATTATTTATTTTTAAGCATTTTTTTAGAGAAATTTTTGATTAAATATTAGAAAATAATATATTTTACTTTATATATGGAAAGTGGGTTGTTTTTATGACATGTGTAGGTACCAAGGAAGCTTCCAAGACACCTCTATGTGGTCTTGAATGATCAAATTCGAATTTAAATAGATAAACCTCATGGAGAAAATCAAGGACAAAAAGGGGTTAGAATTTGAAGAGACAAACCTCATGGAGAAAATCAAGGACAAAAAGGGGTTGGAATTTGAAGAGATAAACCTCATGGAGAAAATCAAGGACAAAAAGGGGCTATGTGTCTAGATGGTTGAGAGATTTATGGAACTAAAGAGAGATTAGTGGATGATCATTATGAGTTTGTTACTCATCCCATTGTATAAATAGGAGTACAATCTCCTCCACTTGTAATCTGAGAATCTTCATTTGTAATCTTAGAGTTCCATTTGTAATCTTAGAATTGGTTTGTAATGGAGATTTTTAAATAAAGGATCATACTTCAATTTTGCTTCTACATTTGAGTCTCCATTGAAGTGGTGTGCTTGTGGAGTTATGGAGGGCCCCCATGGCCTCACTTGCATGCTTATTTGCTTATTTTAGGTATAATCTATTTTATGTTTTTGTTTGATTTCAGCTTTCAAGTTTTGTTAAATGTTTTAATATTGGAAGAATCTTATTTGAAAGTCTTCTTGTAAGAGAACCGTAAGATCTCATACAATTATTAGATCTAGGTTTATTTCATTTCAGCTTTTAATTTCTTCTTAGATGTTCTAATGTTGGAAGAGATCTTGTAGAACATGTTCTTGTAAGAGAATCATAGATCTCAAACAATTGTTAGATCTAGGTTTGATTAGTTATTGAAAGATATCTTAATGAATATGTTCATGTAAGGGGACTTTAAGATCTTGGGCAAATTAGGAATCTTTCTAGATCTATATATTTTAGATAAGCACTTCTAAGTTTACCTTCCCGGGTTGACATTAAATTAAGCTCTAATTTATATATGCATTTTAGACCCAACAAGCATCCTGCTCAAGATTCTACAAGAGGAAGAGCTGGATGAAGAGGAAGAGGAAGATATTTTAGAGGTAGGGGGGGCAGACATTCTCAAGGAGGAAAGGTAGATTTGCACTGCATTCGCTGCAAAAGAAATGGATCACATGATGCCTCTACATGCAAGCTACCATGGGAAAAAATTGAGCAGAAAAGAAATCAACAGAAAGGTAAAACTAATGATACAGACAAAGATACACATGAATCCGCTCACTATTTTGAGGCACAATGTAACATTAGAGTAAATGAAGATTTGTTTAATGCTTCACTTGCTTCATGGAAAAATGATTGGTTGCTTGATTCAGGAGCAACCTGCCACATGTCTCATAGAAAAGATTTTTTTGAAGATTTCACTGACAATGTTGATGGAGCAGTATACTTTGCAGATCAATCAAAAATCAAGCCATTAGGGCTTGGCACAATCAGGCTTAAACTGCTTGGTCTTTCAGACTTTCTTCTGGATCATGTTCTATATCTCCCACAGCTCAAGAGAAACTTGCTGTCCTTGGTCCACATCCGCCAGCAAGGTC